>VWZD01007794.1:9479-22062 GCA_013396695.1 Sakesphorus luctuosus | reverse complement strand
ATTCCTCCCCATCCATATGATCAATTGCCTTGGATATTGTTAAAGGTTCAAACAAACGAAGGTGGTGTTGGGAGGAGTCCCTCAGAGAATTTTTCTCACCCTACCAACACAAAGGTTTGGGCGTTGGAGTGCCAGGACTGAGGACAAAAGATGGATGATGACTTTCAGATTCCAACTGAATGGAGGAGTGGAGGTGAGAAACAGAACCCCAGCACCTGGGGGTGGGAGAGGTTTTTCCCTGTGTGCTGGCTTTTTTTTCTTTAGGTTTTGGCCAGCTGAAGAAAAGGAGCCACTGCTTGCTAAGGTGGTGAGAGCTCTTTTCTGGCTCTGCTCCTTGCCTTCCTCCTCTCCATCTCTGGGCACCCTGAGCTTCAGAGAGAGAGAGGAGAGTCACAGCTGTTCTTTTTTTTTTTGGTGCTGGCGGAGTAGTTTACTCTGGTCTGTTTATAGTTATATCTATAATATATATAGTAGTTAAGAACAGTTATCCTTCTTATATCCATTTTCTAATTAAAGTGCCTTTTCTTAAATTTAATAAGGTGCGATGTGATTATTGAGGAGGAATCCTCTCCTCTGGTTTTGATAAACATTTTGGTTTCCCTCAAACTAAGACAGATATCCAAGTTAAACCTTGCACAAGGGCACGTGCCAGGTGCTCTATAGTCACTACTCAGAAAGAAGAAGTGAGTTACAGTAAAAAACAACCACACGTAGGCATTTGCATATTGATTTTGCAGAAATGTATCCAAGGTATGTGCTCATAGTACAAGTCTACAAAGCACAGTGAGCCAACCTGTGAAAAGGAAGGAAAATAGGAATGTCATCTCCTTCCAGTAATACATACGCTGCTGCTCCAGCTCCTTCAGCTTGTGCTTTTTCAGAACAAACTGCAATTCCATGTTGGGTTGGTGATCCCATTTATTTATGATGGTGGGACACTGACTTGCACAAGAGCATTCCACATTTGTTTACTTGTCACCTGTGATGTAACTCTTTGGTTTTGATGCCTTATTCTCATTCACTATCTGCACAGCTGGTTCCAAAATTAGAGCCCCAATGTCCCTCAAGGTGCTTGCTAGGGCACCTATATTACCAGTAGCACTCACGACTGCTGGTATAATCAAGGGTTTCAGTGAAACAGGTGCCCCTCTCAAAAGCTGCATTTTGGTACTTTTCATTACTGCTGCCCCATCCAGACTAGATCCTGTAATTAGTGCATGAGCCATCCCCATCTACCACAGGAAGTAATACCTCCTTCCACTGTACACCAATCTCTGGGGGACAGCACTAATTCAGCAGCATCTGCATATGCTGTTAAAACTGCTGCACACAGCCATTTATATAGCGTAGGTGCAGCAGCATCCTGCCCATTGGGGCCCCTGATATTTTGTAATTGAGCATATCCCCATTGTATCTGATCCTCACTGGCTGTAGGACTTAATACATCTTTTTCACACACTAATAAGTGGAAAGATGCAGCACCATTATCCAAAGCTTGCAAAATCTGTGCCAGTGACTCCCTTTCTGTTCTAGCACAGCTGAAACAACGTGTGACACTAGAACAGTCATTTTCTGTCCCATTGTGAACTTTCATGCTTCTTGTATGTTTAGTACTACAGCTGCTACTGCCCTCAAGCCCCCCAGCTGTCCTTTGCTTACTTCATTTAATTGCTCGGAGAAGTATGGGACTGCCTGTTGATATGGTCCTACTGTTTGGGCTAGAACCCCCAATGCAATCCCTTGCCCTTTATGCGAGAAAAGCCAAAAGGGTCTGGTCACATCTGGGAGGCCTAGCTCAGGTGCTTGCGTAAGTTCTTTCTTCAACTGATGTAAGGCTTGCTTAGCTTCTCTAGTCCACACTAACCATTTGCTCCCATCTTGCAGGATCTGGTATAAAGGTTTGACTATCAATCTGTATTGATAGATCCAAAGTCTACACCAGCCAGTCATTCCTAAAAATGTGCAAAGTTCTTTTGGAGTCTGAGGTAAAAGTGTCCTGCAGATGGCTTCTTTCCTCTCCAGTCCCAGTCAACGTTATCCTCCTGAGATCTCATATCCCAGATAGGTGACTTCTTCCTCGACAATTTGGGCTTTGTTTTTGGATACTTTGTACCCTTTTACTCCTAGAAAATGTAACAAACTTACAGTCCATTCTTGACACTCTTCCTGGGTCTCGGTGGCATTTAGCAGGTCATCCATGTACGTCTGACAGTGCTGCCCACTCTTCGAGATCTTTTGCAAGTTGATTTCCAAAGATTGTGGGGCTATTCTTAAAACCCTAGGGTAATACGGTCCAGGTAAGCTGGGATCGGTGACCTGTGTCCAGATTTTCCCACTCAAAGGCAAACAATTTTTGACTTTTAGGGTCCAAAGGCAGGCAGAAAAAGGCATCTTTTGAATCTAGGACAGTAAACCACACATATTCATCTTTTAATTTGGTGTATATGGGTTTGCTACTACTGGGTGGAGATCTTGCACCAGCCTATAACTTTTGCCATCCGGCTTCTGGATTTGCAATATAGGGGTATTATATCCTGATTCACATTCAATCAACAACCCGAATTATCGATTACCTACTTGATCCCTTTTCTATCTTCTAATTTGAGAGGACATTGTTTGATTCTTACTGGCTGTGTTCCGGGTTTTAACCTTACTTGTACCAGTTGTGCAGTTTTGGCCCTTCCTGGGGTTCTGTCTGCCCACGCCCCAGGATAGACTTGATCAAGGATCGATGACGGCACTTCTCCTGATACCTGCAGCTGAATTAGAGCAAGACTTAAGACTTCGATTAGTTTGTTTCCCTTACTTGAATTCGTATCTCCCCATTTTCAAACTTAATTTCTGAGCTCAGTTTGTCTAACAAATCTCGTCCCAAGAGCAATTTAGGTGCGTTTCGCACGTTAGAGGAACTTGTGCATGCCTATGGTCTTACCTAGTTTGAAACTTTAAGGTTTCATAAATGATACCAGTTGCTCCTACAACATTCAAAAATACATTATTCATGACATTTAATTCTTGATTTAACACAGAAAATGTTGCACTGCTGTCCACCAAAAACTCTATTTTATGTTTGTCTTTCCTCAGTTCCATTATAACCAGGGGGTCTCTTATAGAAAAAAGGTCGTTAGAGCCCTGGAGTTCCGGCGACAAAGATGTCTCTTCACAGAAGTAATGATCAATGCTCCAATTTATTGTTTATAACACACAAACTTATATCTCATACTTCTAAAAGCACGTGAATAATACAAGCACATTATTGGCTAATAGTTGGTGTCTATGCCTTACAACACGATTTGATTGGTCTCTGCTTGCTGCTGCTTACTGCAAAGTCTGTTTTCTTTTGAAACTATTTCAAGGCCACAGGCTTTGCAATGTTCTGAATAGACTGGGTTGGGCATGCAAGCTTCTAAGTTCAAATTTCTCCCTACAGTCTCTGGGGCACGAACCTCCCGGTTCCCCCTAGTCATGGTCTAATTCTGCCACCAAGGTAGGTTTTCATCTATTTTGGGGGCAGTCTCTTTTCCAGTGTCCATTTTGCTTACAAATTGTGCACTGGTTTGGTCCCAATTTTTGATAGTCTCTGTTTCCAAGGCGTCGTCTGGGGCCTCCAGAACAGGGGTCTCTCCCTTCCAGGGCAGCGATAGTTGCCTTTGTGATGATTTTACCTAATTTCTGTCTTTCTACCCCTTCCCTGTTCCTGTATACCTGCCATGCTTCCTCGATTAGTTTTTCAATGTCCCTCTGATCTTCACCTTTTAACCTTTGTAGTTTACATTGGATGTCATCTGAGGATTGGCCCAGGAACAGGGAGATTAGCTGCTGTTTACCTTGGTCCCCTAATGGGTCCAGGGTGGTGTAAGTTTGCATTACCTCCCTTAATCGATCTAGAAATTCAGTGGGAGTTTCTCCCATTCTTTGTTTTACCGCGTACAGAGACCCCAAATTTACAGCTTTGGGAATCGCATTCTCCATTCCGTAAGCTACCCATCCCCGATACCTCTGAGGAGCTGGTAATGGTCAGGATTACTGTAACCCCAACGTGGCTTGTCCTGCAGAAAGAAAACATTCAGGTCATCATCAGGCCTTAACATGGTTTGGGCATGCGCCCTGGCTGCCTTTAATACTAATTCCTTCTCAGTTTCTGTCAAGGCATCTAACATCAAATCTATATCTTCCCAATCCAGATCTAGGGCTTTAATATATGCTTTAAACTTCTTTGCCACTCCAGTCGGATCATCTCTATATTTACGAGCAATGCTTTTCCAATTTTCTAGATCTCCCATAGAGAAATTCACTTTGAGCCTTATAGGTCCCTGAGGACCTGCAGCTCCCCTCGAAGGGGCTCATATAACCCGACTGGTACCAGCGTGAGGTGAGGCAGATCATTCCCTCACCCTGCTGCATGTTTGCCCGCTCGGAGGAGAGGATGGGGAAGGGGAAGATCTCCTCCTTTCACAACCCCTTTCTTGTTGACTTGAGGATGGGGACGGTTCACAGTCCTCCCTTGCCGGCATTGAGGGGGAGACAGAAGCCTCATCTTCCACAGGGTCATTTGCCCTTTCTCCAAAGGGACCTCGATTCTGCTCCTTGGCTCACTGTCCTTGTATTTCAAACACCTCTGTCCTATTGAACACGCTGAACAACACCGCTTGAGTCTTCCTATTCCCTCTCTCCGATTCTCTTGCTCTAAAATTAAAACAAACGGATCTCCTGGAGCCAAATTAATACCACACTCTTTCTGCCATTCTGGGTGACCTCTCAGAGCAAGAAACATATTTGCATAAATTACTTCATCCCATTTTCCTTCCCTCTGCAAAAACAACATCAACTGCAACATGGTATTATAGTTTAACAAACCATTTGCTGGTCATTTCTTGCCATCATCTAGTTTATACAAGGGCCGTCGTTGACTGCAATATTTAATTAGGGTCTTTTTGCTAGTACTCCCACCCGGGGGTCCTCCTATTTCTTCTAGTGCACCAAAATACATCCCAAGGGACTTTTATTGACCTCTTGTTTTCCCTGCTGGTTTCCCATTCTTACGGCTTTTGCTTTGCCTTTCTCTGGTCATGCCCCTCGCGGGATGACAGAAAGGCAAATCCAGGCTCCCACTCGCTTCGTACGCAATTGTACATCTCTGTCATGTCAGCCCCACTCTGTCCTTTCACACCAGTCGCTTCATCCTTTACTGGTCACTTTCTGCACAGAAGAGTGGAACTGCAGCGTGGGACTCCGCACTCGCTTTGTGCTTGTTTGCACACACCTCAATCACACAGCACAACACACACCACCAGCTTTTAATTACTTTTGCTTTCCACTTCGTCTATGGGCTCAATTACCCACAAAGCATAGAAATCTTGTATAAAGAAATAGATTAGTAATTCTAGAGCTTCTTGTTCTGTGAACCCGGGATTTTTCCTTTGTAAGGTGTTATGGCAAATAATACTTTCAGGTATTACCCTAATGTCACGCCGTGCCTTTTCAACCCGACAATGGAAACGAAAGTAGGTGTTACTTTCTTGGCTATCCCACTGTCCTAAAAATTCACACTCTCTACAAATTACACACAACAGCACAGGGTAACACTCTTCACAATATGGACACCAATGAGGGGGACTCACATTTATTCCTTTGCCAATATCCTTCTCTTGTTCCATGGACTATTTCAAATCTATTGTTAAACACTGGAACAGAATAGTATCCAAATTCATTTGCTGTGTTCTGAGTATATGATCCGTGCAATTGATAAATATTTGCCACCAAGGGTTCCAACTTAAGGTAATACAGTTAAAAGCAGTTGCCTTTACACGTGCAGTCGCCTTTGCAAGTGCAGCTGCAATCATCCCCTAAGTATAAGTTCCCTATAGCTATCCAAAGTCCCCAACGCTGATTAACATGCTTTTCCTGCCAACAGTGTACACAAATCACAAAAATTCTAGGAGAGCGACTATTACACTTAGGACACAAATAAGGACTAGCGATTTTGTTTGCTGTTAGCTGTGATACTGACAGTTTGTAAGTTTGAGGCATTAACAACAAGTGGCCAACAAACCTTGGGATCTAGTTCACACAGGGAATGAGGGGTAGGAATCCCCTGCCGACCTTCCTGAATCACCTTTACAAAAACTCTCACTATCAATTCCCAAAGACACATTCGACATTTAATAGACACCAAATTAATACTACACAGACAATGCAACAGATAACACACAAAAACTATTTACCACATCCAAATCCTCAATATTTGCTCATTCAACATACACATGGGATCCCCACAGACAGTTTGAAACAAAACCAAAGACAATAAATAACCAAAGTTATAATAATCGCAATCCCAAATCCAAGTCCAAAATCCAGCCACAAAGGTAGACCCAAAAACATCTGTCTCTTTCTTTCCAGACCCTCTTGGCCTGAGTAATCTGGTAGAACTTCAGTGGGACTCAAACCCACAATCAAAACCCTTGTGACCCTTTGGTGGGACTCGAACCCACAATCAGAAGGTACAGCTCCCATTAGCTGCTAGCAAGCCGGAGCAGTGTAACACCAGCGTACAAGTTACGGTTTACCTCCCAAAACCCCAGGGAAAAGGGTAAAAAGGTGCTTTAGTATTTGTGTACCTTGCACAGGGTCGTGTCCACTCCCGTAATGATCCAGCGGAGCTCAGGGAGCCTTGCCGGAGAAATGTCCCGGGAGCACCCAGAGGGTCCTCAGTTCTGGAGGGTCTCACAGCTGAGCGGATCCAGTCCCTTTGTGGTCGCCAACTCGATACAAAGGAATCAATTACACAGTACGCACTGTATAGTAAAGCACACCTTTATTCAGCGCTGGGCGCATGTAGGGATTAGCACCTCCATGTATGTGTCCGACACGTGTCAAAATTTGAGGGGTTTTTATACCCTTGAACAAACAAGTCCTGAATTTATCTAGCACATGCATTCTTCACAAGTCAGTACAAAGTTTGGTTTGTAGTTGTCTTATCTAACTATTCATTCAGTTACCTATTCCTATACCTACCATGACATGGTCGTTACAAACAGTCTTATCATTTCAAGCAACTATACCACCACCCATCCACTAGCCCCCTTGTAAAGTTATTGATTATCACCNTTCCCATTCTTACGGCTTTTGCTTTGCCTTTCTCTGGTCATGCCCCTCGCGGGATGACAGAAAGGCAAATCCAGGCTCCCACTCGCTTCGTACGCAATTGTACATCTCTGTCATGTCAGCCCCACTCTGTCCTTTCACACCAGTCGCTTCATCCTTTACTGGTCACTTTCTGCACAGAAGAGTGGAACTGCAGCGTGGGACTCCGCACTCGCTTTGTGCTTGTTTGCACACACCTCAATCACACAGCACAACACACACCACCAGCTTTTAATTACTTTTGCTTTCCACTTCGTCTATGGGCTCAATTACCCACAAAGCATAGAAATCTTGTATAAAGAAATAGATTAGTAATTCTAGAGCTTCTTGTTCTGTGAACCCGGGATTTTTCCTTTGTAAGGTGTTATGGCAAATAATACTTTCAGGTATTACCCTAATGTCACGCCGTGCCTTTTCAACCCGACAATGGAAACGAAAGTAGGTGTTACTTTCTTGGCTATCCCACTGTCCTAAAAATTCACACTCTCTACAAATTACACACAACAGCACAGGGTAACACTCTTCACAATATGGACACCAATGAGGGGGACTCACATTTATTCCTTTGCCAATATCCTTCTCTTGTTCCATGGACTATTTCAAATCTATTGTTAAACACTGGAACAGAATAGTATCCAAATTCATTTGCTGTGTTCTGAGTATATGATCCGTGCAATTGATAAATATTTGCCACCAAGGGTTCCAACTTAAGGTAATACAGTTAAAAGCAGTTGCCTTTACACGTGCAGTCGCCTTTGCAAGTGCAGCTGCAATCATCCCCTAAGTATAAGTTCCCTATAGCTATCCAAAGTCCCCAACGCTGATTAACATGCTTTTCCTGCCAACAGTGTACACAAATCACAAAAATTCTAGGAGAGCGACTATTACACTTAGGACACAAATAAGGACTAGCGATTTTGTTTGCTGTTAGCTGTGATACTGACAGTTTGTAAGTTTGAGGCATTAACAACAAGTGGCCAACAAACCTTGGGATCTAGTTCACACAGGGAATGAGGGGTAGGAATCCCCTGCCGACCTTCCTGAATCACCTTTACAAAAACTCTCACTATCAATTCCCAAAGACACATTCGACATTTAATAGACACCAAATTAATACTACACAGACAATGCAACAGATAACACACAAAAACTATTTACCACATCCAAATCCTCAATATTTGCTCATTCAACATACACATGGGATCCCCACAGACAGTTTGAAACAAAACCAAAGACAATAAATAACCAAAGTTATAATAATCGCAATCCCGAATCCAAGTCCAAAATCCAGCCACAAAGGTAGACCCAAAAACATCTGTCTCTTTCTTTCCAGACCCTCTTGGCCTGAGTAATCTGGTAGAACTTCAGTGGGACTCAAACCCACAATCAAAACCCTTGTGACCCTTTGGTGGGACTCGAACCCACAATCAGAAGGTACAGCTCCCATTAGCTGCTAGCAAGCCGGAGCAGTGTAACACCAGCGTACAAGTTACGGTTTACCTCCCAAAACCCCAGGGAAAAGGGTAAAAAGGTGCTTTAGTATTTGTGTACCTTGCACAGGGTCGTGTCCACTCCCGTAATGATCCAGCGGAGCTCAGGGAGCCTTGCCGGAGAAATGTCCCGGGAGCACCCAGAGGGTCCTCAGTTCTGGAGGGTCTCACAGCTGAGCGGATCCAGTCCCTTTGTGGTCGCCAACTCGATACAAAGGAATCAATTACACAGTACGCACTGTATAGTAAAGCACACCTTTATTCAGCGCTGGGCGCATGTAGGGATTAGCACCTCCATGTATGTGTCCGACACGTGTCAAAATTTGAGGGGTTTTTATACCCTTGAACAAACAAGTCCTGAATTTATCTAGCACATGCATTCTTCACAAGTCAGTACAAAGTTTGGTTTGTAGTTGTCTTATCTAACTATTCATTCAGTTACCTATTCCTATACCTACCATGACATGGTCGTTACAAACAGTCTTATCATTTCAAGCAACTATACCACCACCCATCCACTAGCCCCCTTGTAAAGTTATTGATTATCACCGCTACATGCTGAAGCACTTCTCTCCAGGTTTTATCTTACCCTTTCAGTTGGGTAGGTCCCTGCTTGCGAGCGGTTATGTTTTGCAAAGTCACACTCATGCTAAGTTCTAAAGGTTATGCTAACATAGCCAGGCCTTAGGCTCTGGCCATAGACCTTTACCTACCCTGTTTCACTACTCTCTTCTCTCAGTCTCATCCATTATCTCTTCTCCTCTCTCACCCACCGGAGGGGTGGCACTGTATGTAGTAGAAGGGTTAGAATGTATGGAGCTCACAGTTGGCAATGGCACAGTTGAGAGCCTCTGGGTAAGAAAACCCCTGCAGAGAGAGAGGCTGCTTAACACAGTGAGGATATTTTCCAGGGAGGACCACCAGTTTTACTCCCAAGTCCTGAGTGGACATTTGAAAACCCAGATTTACCCCCACCCTGAAATTCAGCAGGGGTGATGGAGGAGGCAACAGAATACCCCATGGCTTCTATAGAGCATGTTTGGCATTGGGAATGGCAAATCCAGAGGTGTGGGGATAGGCAACATGTAGAAGAATAGAGATTTGTTAATTTAGATCAGGTATCACTACACAAAGCTTACAAAACATTTGTTTAGGGTATTGAGCAAATTTTTGATTATTCATGCCAGCTGTTTGATCCTGGTGATTACACTGAGCTCCATCTTGAAGCTGTCAGCATTCATGAGTCTTTATATTCTCTCAGTATTAATTTAAGTAATATGAATGCTACAAAATTTTTAGACTGGGCCTGTACTCTCCTGCAAAGAGAGCCCTGTGTTTTGATCAGACTTTCCTCCTGGCTATCAGTGTTGTAAAAGCTGTTGGGGGTTGGGTAAGCAGAATCCTGCAGTCTGTCCCCCATTCCAAAATTATAGATTAACAGTGGTGCTATTTAATTAATCTAAATAACAGTGATAATAATCTCTGTTTTGCCATGAGTCTCACAGCACTTTACAGCCGCGAGGGACCTGACAGATGCAGAATTGATAAGCGGAGCAAACAAGCTACATAACAGACTGAGGTGGTCTGTACAACAGGAAGGTCATGCTGAGTGACATCTCCTTGTTTGAGGATCTGTGCGTTACTGTACGCATCCTCCTCTTATCCGAGATGGAAATGCGTTGGGGGATTTTAAAACAAAACAACAGTATTAGATTTATGCATTGGGTTTGAGTGGTAAGGTTTTGGTAGCAGGGGGGACTACAGGGGCAGCTTCTGTGACAAGATGCTAGAAGCTTCCTGTATATCTAATAGAGCCAATACCAGCTGGCTCCAAGAGGGATCTGCCACTAGCCAAAGCTGAGTCAACCAGCAACGGTGGTAGTACCCCTGTGATAACATATTTAAGAAGGGGAAAAAAGTGCTGTGCAACAGCAGCTGGAAGAGAAGAATGAGAATATGTGAGAGAAACAACTCTGCAGACACCAAGATCAGTGAAGAAGGAAGGGGAAGTGGTGCTCCAGGTGCTGGAGCTGAGATTCCCCTGTAGCCTGTGGTAAAGACCATGGTGAGGAAGGTTCTTCCCTTGTAGCTCATGGAGGTCAACAGTGGAACAGATATCTACCTGCAACCCAGGGAGGACCCCACGCCAGGACAGGTGGATGCGCCTGAAGCAGGCTGTGACCCTGTGGAGAGTCTGTCCTGGCAGGACCTGTGAAGAGAGGAACAGGTTTGGTGGCAGGACTTGTGACCCCATGGGGGACCCACGCTGGAGCAATCTGTTCCTGAAGGACTGCACACCATGGAGAGAAAACATGCGAAGGACTCACATTGGAGAAGTTTGTGAAGGACTGTATCCCATGGGAGGGACCTCACCCTGGAGCAGGGGCAAGAGTGTGAGGAGGAAGGAGTGGCAGAGAGCGTGTAATGAACTGACCACAATCTCCATTCCCTGTCCCTCTGCTCTGCTCAGGGGAAGAGTTGGAGAAATCAGGAATAAAGTTGAGCCTGAGAAGAAGGGAGAGCTGGGAGGAAGGTGTTTTAAGATTTGGGGGTTTATTTCTCATTACCCTACTCTGATCTGATTGGTAATAAACTAATTTCCCCAAGTCGAGTCTGTATTGCCCATGATGGTAATCAATGAACAATCTCCCTGACCTTATCTTGACCCAATTGACTTTCATTGTAATTTTTTCTCCCCTTGTCCAACTGAAAAGGGGGAATGATAGAACAGCTTGGTGGGCATCTGGCATCCAGCTAAGGTCAACCCACCACAGTATCCCAAGACCTGTTTCCTCCTTTTACATGAGGAACATTGTTATGGTGTTAAGGATGGCAGGAAGGTATATTGGTGGGAAACGTTTGTGATCTTTCTTATGCACTGTAGAACCACGGCCGTAGCTGTAAATATTGCTGGCTCTGCTTGTCTCACAACTATACAGTTAATTAGGAAGAAGGATAAGGTGCCCCAGCTGCAGACTACTGAGCAGGTCTGGGGACGTATTTAGATAGGCACAAGGCCCTGGCTATTAAAAGAGAAATTGATTGCTTGGCTACGATTTTCTGTAAGAAGTACAAGGCCTATGCAGAAATCTATCATGAATGTAAAGGCTGGAATTGAGAAATGTGCTATAAACAGATCTGTAATGTACACTAGCACCAGTGTTTAAAAAAATCCATAAGGAGGACAGGGCTACAGTATCTATGAGAATGGAACATATGCAGGAGACCAGGACACATATCCTGAATGATATTTTTTGCCATGGAATTAGCACTGAATACCCCATGGGATGAAGAAGAAGGGGCAGAAAGGAAAACTTAATGAGAATTGGAGTTTAAAGGGGACACATCTCGTAGACTTTATTCAGTTGTTTATGTTTATGGACACAAAGTTTTGGGGCTACGTGTTCCTAGGGTGTAACACCAAAGGTTATGATGGCTACTTTGTTGTCACTTAGCTTCTGAAGGAAAAAATGGATATGCAATTAATCCCCCATGGTAGTAAATGCACATACATCGAAGTACCCAGCCTGAGTATATGTGGTGGCTTGACCTTGGACTGCAGCAAGATGCTCACCCAGCTGCTCGCTCGCTCGCTCGCTTGCTCACTCCCCCTCTTCAACAGGTGTAGTGGGTTGACCCTGGTTGGACACTAAAGCCGCTCTACGACTCCCCTCTGCAACTGGACAGAGGGGAGAAAATATAGCAAAGAGTTCATAAGTTGAGATAAGGACTGGGAGAGATTACTCATCAATCACCCTCACGGGCAAAACAGATGCAAAGTGGGAATATTAATTAAATTTATTACTAGCAGAATCAGAGCAGGAGAACAAGAAGCAAAATAAATCTTAAAAACACCTTCCCCCCACCCCTCCCTCCTTCCCAAGTTCTACCTCCTCCCCCGCCAGTGGCGCAGGAAGACGGGAAATGGGGGTTACAGTCAGTTCATCACA
>VWZD01007792.1:647-16342 GCA_013396695.1 Sakesphorus luctuosus | reverse complement strand
AAACACATCTATTGACCAACACTCTTATTTTTATAAACATATAGCTGCAAGTCATCTTTTACAACAGAAGCACCCAAAGCTCTACTACATTGTTACAACTTCATCATTTCACAATGAGTCCTATGATTAAGTGTCAGACATAGACTATGATGTCTCACACAATAAAAGAAGACAAGAAGAAGGCTTTCAGGACTTAAGAAAAAAATTAAATGGTGATGCAAGAGCAAACACATTAAAGATTAAATATTAACTGCTGTTGTTTTGAAGATGCACAACATAAAAGGGTTCTATAACAATAAATCTGATATACATCTATTTCAAATTTATTTTTTAAATATCTCTGTGCTAAGCTAAATACCAGGACATTTTCTGTGTCATGAAGTACTTAGGCTGTTAAACTTTTCATATATTACCTGGAAGGATGACCACTAAGAAGTAATAATTTAGCGAGATTCGCTCTAGGATGTATTCATGACTACAAAACACTATTAGAGAATGTTGTGAGAAACATAAATCAGTCATCAAAAAGACGTCAGAGGGAAGATCCAGTGGCTAAGTAAAAGATAGAGCATAAAGGAGAAAGTGACAGGTCAGTAGTAATATATCTGAACAAGAAAATAATTGAAACTTCCTACTGTAATAAGAAACTGAAGCTATTGAGACGATCAGCAAAGCTAAAGAAAGACAGAGAATCAGCAATATTTGGAAATTATCTTTGGATATATATCTATTCATTTGATAAAGAAGACTGGGAATATGCTAATGTATTTTTTGTAGTACTAAAGTAAAAGTAAGGCTTCTATAGTGCTTCAGGAAGTGAGCAGGAAAGAACGAATGCACATTAGAATGAACACAGAAAAGAACATGGTGAAAGCTAAAGGCTTTAAAACCCATAAATTATTTGTGTATGCTCTGAAAGAACTTTCAGATCCTCATCAGTCAGTTATTTTGATATTATGGTGTTTATTCAGTACTAGAAATTATGAGAAGAACAATTAAGGGTTGTCAAAGAGTGGGAAATGCAAATAATTTTATGATTATAAAGATGTATTGAAGAAGGTGAAAAACCTTTCAAGTATGTTAGGCAGATTATATGAAGCTATATGTTAGTGTGTCATAAGTGAATTTTAAGAGTGCCTGAAATTATGATTTATGAAATGTTTGTGGTATTTATTTATAATAGTTAAGAGATAGCTTTCCTTGAAGTTTAACAGTAAAATTTCAGATAAAAGAGGATAAAAGCATGAATTTCCCAAGCTGATTCCTTGTCATTCTCTTTCTTTCTTGCCACCACTCTTTTTCAGGTGTTTTGAGGCATTCCAAAGTAAGCTACCTATTGACTTCTGAATGGGAAGCTAATATCACACTTTTTTTGTGTAGATAGCCAGAAATTATGACACCACAATGAAATTTATGTTAATTCAATAGTCAAATTTGTATCCATTTTTGAAAGACAAAGGAATAACCTTCATGTTGAGTGATGTGCTTATCTTGTCACGGTCATATGAACTGTAGAAAAGTTACAATGGTAGAAGAGCAAAAAAGTGTAATAGGACATCGATTTAGGAACTGAAAGCTTTTAGGAGTTCATGAGAAGCAGAAGGCTTCTAGATTTTGTAAAAATTAAGACTCCAGAAAGACTGCTTGAGGAGTTATAGAGTCTGTTGAAGCAAAGCTGAACTATGAAATACACTTTAGTCAATCAATGTATGTTTGAACCGAGTTTCCTAATTCTAGTATTTACAGTAAGTTATACGGAAAGCAGTCGGTCTGAAGAAGAGGCCTGATAACTGTCAAAGATACTGTGGAATAGAAGTGTGTAATTGTAGAAAAGTACATGAGAGAGATTATCTTGGACCTGGTTCCAAAACTAAATGAAGTATATAGACCTACTGTGGTGAACAAGTCCTTAGATAGACAGCAAGAAGATATACATGGACATAAATTGATGGAAAAAAGAACTACATAGGATTTTGGAAAAAAATTACAAAGACATTGTGTCTAATTATAGTGGACTGTCAGAGGAGGACTGAAAAGAGAAACCTAGAGTTTTATGACTGTGCAGAAAAAGGATATTCTGCCAGAACATGTTATAACAAAGACAGATGATAGCAAAGTTGTCAGTCCAGAGTGCAGGATATGGCCAAGCCCCAGGGACAATCAGTCTTACTGTAATTGTATTTACTGACAAAGAAACCTGTTATAGAGCAAAATTGCCATTTTATTAAAATAAAAGTCATCTAAACCAATAACTGGGAGTTTTGGAAAAACTGCAACACTGGGTACCTATGACCTAAAACAGAGAAACTGGAGAAATAAACAGAGGCTTATATCCGTTTTGACAGAAACTCCCAGAACAATCCTAAACCCGAGAGGTCAAAGAGGGTTGCAACAATACTAAGAATCGAAAATTTCTTGACCAAGAGGAATATTTGCAAAATGATAAGAAATACTCCCATCTATTTTAGAACATATGATCATTCACAAAGTTTGGACAAAATCTGTTCTTTCCTATTACAAAGGCACGATCATCCTATGGCATGTCTCAGAATCACAGAATCACAGAATATGCTGTATCTGAAGGGACCTACAAAGGCAACCAAGTCCAACTCATGTTCCTTCACAGGACCAACCCCAAGAATCATACCATGTGCCTTAGAATATTGTCCAAACAGTTCTTGAACTCTGTCAAGCTTGGTACTGTGACCACTTCCCTGGGGAACCTCTTTCTAATATCCAGCCTAAACCTTCCTGACACTACTTCCCTCAGCCCTGCTACTAGTCACCAGAGAGATCAGTGTCTGCCCTTCCTCTTTCCCTCACGAGAAAGTTGCCGACTGCAATGAGGTTTCCCCTCAGTCTCCTTTTCTCCAACCTGAACAGATCAAGAGCCCTTAGCCACTCCTCATACGGCTTCACCTTAAGGCCCGTCACTGTCTTTGTTGTTGTCCTTTGGACAATCTCCAATCACTTAATATCTTTCTTATATTGTGGTGACCAAAACTGCACACAATATTCTAGGTAAGGCTGCCCCAATGAAGAGCAGAGCAGGACAATCACCTCACATGACCGGATGACAGTTGGCCTCCTGGCTGCCAGGGCACTACCACTCATATTCAGATTGCCATCTACCAGGACCTCCAGGCCTCTTTTCATGGCACTGCTTTCCAGCATCTCATTCCCCAGTCTGTACCTATGTCTGGGGTTGCCTCAACCCAGGTACAGAATCCAGCACTTTCCCTTGTTGAACTTCATATGGTTGGTGGTTCTTCAGTCCCCTAATTTGTCAAGGTCTCTCTGAAGGGCCTCCCTGCCTTTGAGGGAGTCAACAGCTCCTCCAAACTTAGTATCATCTGCAAACTTGCTTAGTATCCCTTCAAGTCCTGTATCCAAGTCATCAATGAAGATATGGAAGAGAACAAGGCCTAAGATGGAGCCCTGTGGAACCTCACCAGTGACAGGTCACCAGTCTGATGTTACCACTCACTATCACCCTCTGTGTTTGACCCATGAGCTAATTGCTCACTCACCATAATATGATGTGTTTATCCAGGTTTGTGCTGGACATTTTGTCCAGAAGGATTCTGTGAGAGACGGTATTGAAAGCTTTACTGAGATCCAAAAATATTACATCGGCTGTCTTCCCTTGATATACCAGGTGGGTTACCTTGTCATAGAAGGAAATCAAGTTTGATAAGTAGGACTTTACTTTCATGAATCTGTGCTGGCTGTGATCAATGACTGAGTTGTATTTCACATGTCTTTCAATGCCTCCCACAGTAACCTTCTTCATAATTTTGTCAGGCACTGAAGTGAGACTGACAGGCTGGTAGTTTCCAAGGTCCTCCTTCTTGTCCTTCTTGAAAGCTGGGATGACGTTCGCTAGCTTTGTCAGTTATGACCTCTCCAGATTCCCAAGACCACTCAAAAAGACTGTCCCATAGATTTGTAGGGATCCAGCTGGAGCAGCAGATTCTACATAACTTCAGGGTTGACTGAGTGTTGATCATTCTTGCAACCATGGTCCTCCAGCTCAGGGCACTGAGACCCCCTCGGTCCACCATCCATGTTAAAGACAGAGAAAAAGAAAGAGTTAAACGCCTCTGCCTTGTCACTGTTGCTGTTTGTAAGGTGACTATCCTCATCCTGTAACGGGCCAATGATATTTCTATACTGTCATCATTAATATATTTGGAAAAACTCTTTTAATTTTCCCCTAAATTTCTGTCCAGCTTCAACTCCAGCTGAGTTTTGACTGCAAAAATTTTCTCCCTATAGTGGCAAGCACCATCTCTGACTTAGTCCCATGTCACCTGACCTTGCTTCCGTTGGGCAACCACCTTCCTTTTTTTGACTTCCAAGAGAGGATCTCTGCTCAGCCAGGCCGGCCTTCTACCTTGTCTGCTTGACTTCAGACATTTAGGAATTGCCTGTTCCTGTTCCCTTAGGAAATGATGTTTAGAAAGTGACCAGCACTGATGGACCCCCCAGCACCTGCAAAAACATTTTCCCCGGGGATCTTACTCACTAATTCCCTGAGCAACCTGAAGTCTACTCTCCTAATTTCCAGAGTTGAGGTTTTGCTGGCATTTCTTCTATAAACAGAGATTTTAAACTTGATTGTTTCATGGTCCCTTTGGCCATGACAGCCACCAATCTCAACTTTGCTCACAGGATCATCTGTTGAGAAGCAACAGATCAATGAGTTAGCTTCCAAGTTGGCTTCCTTTGGACCGGTTCCATAAAGTTGTCCTCCAGATTTTACAGGAGTCTTCTGGTCCAGGTTGTACCAACCGTGTAATGCTCCCGGCTAATATCTGGCGAGTTGAAGTTCCCCATAAGGACAAGGGCAGTTGACTTGGAACTCTCCCTTAGTTCCTCAAAGCATAACTCGCTAGTGTCATTGTCCCAGCTGGGAGGTCTATAGCAGACTCCCATGATGACATTATTTGTTTGCACCTTGATTCTTACCCACAGGCTGTCACCTGTGTCACTGACAACTGCTCCATACATTCTACCCTTCTATGACATATAGTGTCACCTCTCCACTTCTTCGGCCCTGCTGGAGCCTGTAACCATCCAACAGGGCATTCCAGTCACAGGTTTCATCCCACCAGGTTTCACTTATGCCAATGATATCAAATATCTGGGACTAGGCCAAAGCTTCAAGCCCCTCTTGTTTGTTCCTCATGCTACATTCATTAGTGTAGAAACATTTCAGGTGTGGTATGTTATAATGAATACCTCATGAGGCAGACTGAGGGATCCCATTAGTGTCCATTTCCTCAAGTTTCGGTACACCATCCCATTGCTCAACACTGGCAAGCCTGGTTTGGCTCCTTTTGTCATCCCACAATAGCAGAGTCTGTTGAGTCTGTTTTGTTGGAGCTGTTCCTGTTTATGTACTGCAGTCACTGGAAAGGGCACTTAAATTTAGTCTAACCTTTTCAATACCTTGACTAACAATTAATTTCCTTTCATTGGCTCACTTCTCAGGCTAAGAACTGTAATATTTTTTCAAAGCCCAGCAAAAATTCATGTATGCACTTTATACAGTATAAAGCAACTGATGCCTGAGATTCTTAAGATTTGTAGCATATAGATTTTTAATATAGCCATATAGTTTCTAACACTTTAAAATAGAAGTTATTAACAGTTACTAAATCCCCTTTATTACACTTTGTGTAGAGTCCTCAAAGTTCTTGAAATTTTTGTTTAATGTTCGTTTCAGGGAAAGGATTTTAGTGAGGACATCTTGTTTGGGACATATACCTAGAAGGACATAATAAGATATCATTGGAGTCAAAGCAATTTAGAAAACTAGAAGGCCCAGCAACCTTGGAGAAGCTTCAAAGAAGGCATGTGATGCTGAAGATGATGATGGTGAAGAAGGAAGGGGTCTTGAGACCTCGGACTCAATTCCAGGGAGACGTGCCAAGGGGCAGACTTGAGGGAGTTTCTGGGGCGAAATAGTTCTTGGGTTGGATGTATCCATTAGATATGATAATTATGTAGTGTTATAAATTTGTAAGAGCCTTATACTGTATCATGCACTTATGTATTTAGTGTACCTTAAAGTACGTTAATTAAAGACCTGCTTTCTATTTTATCTATACTAATATTGATTGTCTCAAAAGTTCTTTTCTTCCATTTTAGGCACCATAACAACAATAAAAAATTTGAAAGAGAGCTTTTTGACAGGATATCCATTTGTCTATTTCTAGGGTGTACTAGAAGGTGGCATGATGAAGCTGAACCGTTTTCTTCAAAGCAGGGGTTTGAGTCTGTCTTTCCTATGGTCCAGACAACACATCTGATTATGGTCTTAGGAAAGAAACCTATATGTCCTCATCCAATTCTTCCTTTTCCCTCAAAAGATTTCTCAACCCTTTTTCTATTTCTTAGTCATTGCCTTCTAAGGCATGAAATCACAAGTACACACACAGTATTCTCTGATCACACTTCCTGGCTTAGGCAGTCCAAGATAGCTACAATGAGAAAATGCCTTATTTTTACATCCCCTGCAGACTAAGGATACAGCAAAAGCAAGTTAATTAAAGATCTAGGCAGTTCTATACATGTCCTGGCAGAAAATTCAGTGCTGAGGGACTTCAGGCATTACAAAGGAAATGCAGCAGTTGAAAGGGGATTTTTTGAGTGCCAGTGATGCTTAATTTGGACTTAGTAACCTAATTGCCACTTTAAGAATCTAAGTCTCTGTAGTGAACCTTCACCTAATATCATGTTGTTCACAATAAAATCAACAGCCCTGTGGTAAGTCCCATTTTACTTTCACAGGCCTATCTTAAATACTTTAATATATGGGGCTTTAATGGGTTTTCCTGCTGGTCTAACAAGTTGGAGCTGGTATCACAGCAGCAACATTTCAGTATAGCAGATACCACAATTGGCTCCATTGGCCTCATCTCTCATCTACCAGCCTTCAACAACATTATGGTTTATGCTATTATTATCACATTATGTATCATATTCAGCAATGAGCTTATTATTTAATCAGGAAGTCAGCACTTTTCTAAGCACTAGTGCTACAATCTATTTCTCAAGTAATACTTGCGTCATACAGAAGAGTGGTGCTCACCAGTGGAGGTAAGCTATGTATTGTTAACAACACATCTAATACTCAACTGCATACTTTGAAAAAAAAAAAAAAAGAAGGAAAAAACCCTCAGTTGCCTGCACAGAAAAACATTGCCAAGCCTTAAATCTCTTATAAGAAACTAATTCCAGAAGCAGATGGTTGTATACAACTTCGATGGCACTTCAGTTTCTTTATTGCAAATAAAATACTTGCTAGGTTTGGTAAAACAAAAGTAGAGCACAGCTGTCTTATTTGTGTATATTTTGACTAAGCACACATGATCAGTCTATAAATGATGTGGTGCAGTTAAAATTTTAAAAAAATTATTCACACCATGTTTGTCATTCAAAGTCATTACTGAACTTATACACCCAAATGAGTAGGCACCAGTTACCTGCCCTGTGGGGGCAATTCATCAAAGCAACGTAAAAGTAAACTACAGTATACTTCTTTCTAATAAGAGGAGCAATCCTTCTGACTATAAAGAAGCCTAAAGCATGAAGGTATAATCCAAATTATAATTAACTGTCATAAGCCTCGAGCAAATGTAAAGCACTATCTGATTTGTGATACTTTGATCAGGCTGTGATTAAATTATTTTTAGAAATATGCAGTACATGGCAGATCTCAATTATCCAGAGCTATCTTACCTGCAGGGAACTTTGCTTGTTCATTTCATGCAGCATTTTTTGTATGGTGTGGCTCTATAAGAGCATTTTGGTAGGTTTCCTCTACAAAGATTCACTTTTCCCAGGCAGCAAGTGGTTTGATGATCTCATCTTATCTTATTTGATGTTCCTGGATATTTATGAAAGACAAAACTACTATAACAAATGCTATGTACTTGTTTTCCAGATTGTGACAAATAAAAGTGCCTTTTGAGAGGAAAACAAATGAGTTTTAAACATGCAAGTCCTGATTGCCTGTCCTTATCCTTATTATTGAAAGCAGTGAGCAATATCCATATCTAATATGGACAGAAGGACTGAAAAGGAAACTGTGGGACAGAAAGGTCAAGAACAACCAAGGTACATCACTGAATATCCACCTTACACAATGATGCAACATTGACCTGTTACATCTCTGTCATTCCTCTTTAGACCTGGAAGACCTGAAGTCTATAGGATGAGTAAAATCTTCACATACCATCTCAGACTTGTTTTACCACCTTTTTTGTTTGTCGTTCAATTTTTTCCAGGGCCATATGGGTGCCTTTCTGACCCTTTCACAATAACCCCTCAGCCTACTTTCCCTGCTTCTGATATGTAAGCATGGTAGCTTTGCTCCAGGGCTCCGTGCAAATTTATGAGGTTCATGTTGAGTGCACCCCAGCCAAAATTATTTCACATTAAAAAAGTAGGAGATAGTTAACTTGTGGGAGAAGGAGGTCCTCACAGAGGACCTTATTGTATGACAAAGGGTCACCCCAAAGAGATTTATATATTTGGTTTTATTTCAAAATTTTCTGAGTGAGAATATTAATTCTGATGAAAATGGGATTAACTTCTTAACATTAAAGAGTAGCCTCTGTTACAGGTAAGAATTATGAATGAATGATGTCAACTCAGGAGGCAGATTTATACAGAACAGACATATAGAAAACACTGTATTACCTATAACCTCCCAACCTCTTGCTCCAAACCTCTGTTATATTCACAGCACAAAAGCAAAAATTCCTGTTCTTCTTGAAAACTACTTCCCCAGGTCTTTTAACTCCAAAAATGAAGCTGACTTTATCTCTGCACATATGGCTGACAATTTTTTTACATATTAGTTTTTGCATGTTTAGTTTTTCTATCAGTTCTACTGCTACATGTCATTCTAAATAGAAGAAAGAGCTACCCAAAAAACCCACAGAAATCAACAATAAAGACCATTTGCAACAATCTATACTACCTTCCTGATTCTCTTGCATCTTCCCCAAACCCTAACTTCCTGTCTACATATTTTTCCTTGTGGATTCTCGGCACCTAAACTNAAAAAAACAACCAAAAAACCCACAGAAATCAACAATAAAGACCATTTGCAACAATCTATACTACCTTCCTGATTCTCTTGCATCTTCCCCAAACCCTAACTTCCTGTCTACATATTTTTCCTTGTGGATTCTCGGCACCTAAACTTGTCAGGATTTAAGTGTTTCGTTGATTTAATTTTACTGCCGCAGCTCTGCTACTAAAACTTTCTTACTGATTTTTACTATATTTGCAAAAAAGTACTTCTGCTAGTATCTCTTATTTCAATGAGCAATATATGCTAAAGTTTCAAGACTTGGTATATCTACAACTCTGCTAGGGCTTTATTGGCCTCACTGCATCATAAAGTAGCTGGGAAAAAACGCAGTTGAGACAGCAAAACTAGGGTAGACAAAATATGCCTTTTTACTTTTTATGGTTATTTGTAACTAATCCTAATCATTTTCTCCACTCTCTTTTCTGGATTTTTATCTTCTGTGAGTGGGTACATCCATTGCCAGCCAGGAAAACAAGGTCAGAGACTCTTTTGCTCATTTTCATGTAATCACAGAAAGATAGAATGGATTATGGGTTTGACAGGACACTAAAGATCATCTAGTTCCAACCCACAGCTCTGGGCAAGTACACCTGCCAGTAGTGCAGGTTGCTCAAAGACCCATCCAACCTCACATTGAACACTTTCCAGGATGGGGCATCCACAACTTCTCTAGGCAACCTGTTCCAATGTTTCACAATGCTCACAATAAAGAATTTCCACCAAATACCTATTCTAAACTTTCTTTTACTTTAAAGCGATTCTCACTTGTCCTATCACTGCCCACCCTTGTCTTAAGTCCTTTTCCAGCTCTCTTTTTGACCTCTTTCATGTACTGGAGTGCTGCTATTAGGTCTCTCTGGAGCCCTCTCTTGTCCAGTGTGAACAGCCCCAGATCTCTCATAGGAGATCTTGCATAGGAGAGGTGCTCTAGTCCTCATCTTCATGGCCCTCCTCTGGACTCCAGCAGGTCCACATCCTTCTTGTATTTCATAATAGCAGTTAAGTCCTCCACACTTCCAATACTGTTTATTACTGGCAGGCCAGAGACTGCAAGACTGGATTCTTATGGAGAAAAAAGGAAAGAGTAGCTGAGCAGCCTCACAAAACCATCCACAGGGCCAGGGGTTTTGCCAGAATCAAATCTAGTCATTCAGTGGATGCCAGAAGCCAAAGCCTTCCCACATTATTCCCCACTTAGCTGTGCATGCAGTGTTTGATTATTTTCTATCTGTTCTTATTGGCTTACCAAAAGTAGGTTTTAGAAGTTTTGATGCCTCATTTCCTTTCAAAGATAGTTTCTTTACTTTTGAAATCCTGGAATCATTAATTAGGCATAGTGCCCTCTTAGACACCTGTGTCATTAACTATGAATGAGAGCAGTCAAATATTCTATCCTCGTAATAATGCCAGGATTAGATTAATATCAACTCTGAACTCTAGGATGCCCTTCAAAGTTAAGAAACAAAAGGGTAAGTAAGAAAAAATAAGTTTTAATAGAAAGTAGAACCTTTTCAGTGAGTTGGCCTAAGATGGATGATGACAGGTTTGTCACAGCTGCATTTGCCACAAAATTTGCTCACACTGAGTAAGCTGCACTAGTTCCTACGGGAAGAGAAGTGACTAAAGCTTTGTCTTCTCTCTTCCTCTTTTCAGCCATTGCCTACCTAAATGTAGGAATATCTTCTGAATAATTTTTATTCTAGGATGATAATATTCATTAAATGAGTACCTATTTTGTGACTTCCTGGTGTTATTTTTTTTCCAAAGGTTTTCTTTTGCAATAAACAAGGGATGTGGTCACAGATCTACAGAACTAGACCCGGGAATATACAATCTTGTCTGTTTAATATATTGTAAAATGTGGATTATCCATATCAATAGACTTTCTATGAAAAACTCTGAACCTTGATGAAAAATCAAACTATTTTCCAAATATATTTACAAGTACAATAAATGAAATTACAGAAGCAGATTGAATTTCTCAACAGAAGGTTGTGTCTTGCCCTGGTAGGGCTCACTTTCCTTACTATCTTCACCCGTTCTGCACTGCTAGAGAAAGAGAGACTGCAAGATGGAGAGGGAGAGAGAAAAATCCCAGTGCATACTTGATGTGCTAACTCTGATCTCTGTAACATTGCTTGCATTAAGAGCATTAGATGAACAGTCCTATTAGCTTTGGTTAGAAAGCCTAAAATGGTGGTTTTCAGGGTCAACTGACTCACCTTGGACATATTAATAAACTATTTTAATAAATATGAATTATGTATATAACTCCCAGATAAAATATATATTACGATGCTACATGCAATAACCTTATCTCAGCTTTATAGTGACATGAGGTAATAACCATATGGTTATGAAAAATACATTTTAAAGTTTGAAACTCAAAGTTAGATTTAGCTGGGTTTTAATGGCATATTTTTTATTATAAAGATAAATTTTTTCTCACTAGGTATTACTGTTGGACCAAATTAAGACTCTGTGGTGACTTTAATCTCACACTTCTCATTTTAAAATTATTAGAATTATTAGAATTCTTGTAAGGGTAAATTAACTTTAATTTGGAAGCCCTGAATCCTTACTATAGAAGTAATTGCAGAATTCCTGTAAAGTTTTACTTCTGTAAATTATTGATACATTTCCTGCTTTAGGACTCTTTTTTTCTCTTCCTGCAGAATTAAAAAGAAATTGAGAATGCATGCTAGTATATACTATCCCTAGCCAAGTGAAAATGAAAATTATTAAAAATAAGTATTTTTTGTTATTACTGTTTGTTTTAAGTGCATATTCATAGATGCAGCTGGCTAGTGGAAAGCAAGTGGGTTCCTCTGACACATGAGCTGAGCTGCTGAACCAGAGAGTGGAAAAGCCAACCTGATCTTTAACTTGTCAGGTTCTGTTTCCCCTTTTAGGGCTGAAAGTACAAACAACCCAAGCCCTGGACTTGCTGGGCTCCCTTTCCACATCCCTCGCTGCACTGCTGTAATCAGTGAGTGGTGCAGGGCATCAGAGGCACACGAAACCCACACAGAGGGTACATGGTTAATCTACCCTGGGGAACACCTCACCTGAGGGCCAGTCCCTTTTCTGCGAAGCAGTCAGGTGATTCTTCACCTTCCTTCTGCTGTCATGGTAGCCTTGTTTAACAATTTGCTGAGCCATTTTTGAGAATATCTGTTGCCTGTGCAATTACTGCAAACAAAATAATAATAAGTGAATTTGATAACCATGTAGGCAGAATTTAGATGATATTTCAATCCATTTAAACTCTATATACAAAAAGAAGGACTGTTCTTTGCTGTTTTCTGTAGTGGCACAGAAAGGATGGACACAGATGTTAAATTTCCTGAAGGACCCAGTCTGTAATTAATGTAAGTTTGTTAATGATACCAGTTCTTTGCCCAAAAATAAATGTTGCAATTTTGTGAAGAATATGCACTCTTGCTTAAAGAAAGAAAATATGTTCAATACTTGATTTAAATATAAAATCAAATTCCTTAACTCAGGAGTCATGACAAAGCTCTCTATAACTGCAAGGAAGAAATTAAATTGATATATTGCTAGTTAGCATATTGCCATGTACAAGTAAATCACAGTTTATCATATGCCATATTTTACAGTATTAGAAGAGTTGAGAGGAATTTGATCAATGAACTAAGGCAGCAGACACATTGCTTATGACAATAGTGGGGTGTGTTCCATATGTGCAGGTTTTCATAATTGTGTTTGATGATGCTTGATTGGCATAAAAGTTTTCAAAATGTCCTAGTTTTTTTCAACCATTGCTAAGTCAAAATTCTCTCACTTTCTGCAAGATTCTGATGCAAAAGAATTCAGTTCCTGTGATCACACTAAATGATGTCATCATTATCACCAGAGCACACAGTAAAGCTTAAGACACAAATAAAAACACAAAACTATGTGAATAAAAGGAGAGACAAACATGGTCACTCTGCTGCTCTACAAAAGTCACCTCTAGTCCAGCAACTAAGAAATGCATGCCAGACATTTGGTATCAAGCTTTTACAATGGTTACAAGAACATGTAGATTGAAATCAAATCTGACAAAAAACTTAAATCTGAATTCTGGACAAAGTGCTGTCTACATGTAGAGCACATAGAAATCTCAGCAAAAAATAGTAATTAAAGAGCATGGAACTGATAGCCAAGAGACTGACAAATGAGAAGCAGGTCAGGGACCTGAGATGAAGAATGATGGAGTGAGGTTTTCCCATTTACATGGGAAAATTCTGTCAAATGCATCACTGAAAAGAGATCTACAACATTTTGTCCCAGATATCAACATTCCTAACTTTTACTATTCATTTTGTCTTGAGATACAATGATTTTAAAGACTAAAGAGAGAAAACAAAACCACTTTTCAGAAGCCTCTCTAAATTCAGACTCAGTTGTTAGTGTAGTTCCCATAGTTTAATTGACCATCATTCTATGTTAGAAACATTTTGAAACCTTCTTTGCACCTTTCCAGGGTGGTATAGACTCATATATACTCAGTCAGTAGATATTATAAAAATTACTAAGATACATTTAGTAAAATTATCATAAAGAAATATTATATTTGTGCATGTCTCTAAGAAAATTGTTGCCGTGAGTGACTGTGAGTCCAAAAGTAAGACTCTGAGCCAAGTTTTGTAGGAGATAAGATAAGGGGTAGTTACTTTAATGAGCAACCCGGCTCATCCAGGAATACATCACCGCGCGCTAAAGCAAGCTTTGATTCTACAGTTTTTATAATATAATCTATCCAATCACTACAGTCCACATGTCCAGTTCCACCTCTGTCCCCTCTCAGGTTCCACCCCCCTGAATTGGGTCTGGGGTCGGCTGAGACCCTCCGTCTTCCTCCTCCTTCTCTTCTTCAGCACACAAAGGTCTTTTGGATGTTTTCCAGGGCTCTGGGTCACTCTGCTCTGTGTTTATGTTAGCTTCTAATCTGGCACCTTGAGAGAGACTAAATAGCTGGCAAAACTTAGCAGTCTGTTCTTGGAGCAGGGGTTAGATATAGGAGGGATCTTATACTGTAAGCTGCCAAATATTAACTCACTACAAACTACTACAGGCTACTGTGTTTCTAAAATCTACAAAACGTGAAAAATCAAAAAATCAGAAACCTCTTTGGCAACAAAATAGATTAAAAATTGTTGTTTTACAAAGGTCAAGAAACATTTGAAATTTTAATTAGTCCAGGCTGAGATCTGCCAGTTCCAGGATTACTCTTGTGGAATTTATGGTACCCAATGAACCAACCCTTTCTCAATATTATCAGAATAGCATTTATAATTAAGTCCCAAAATATTACTCTTCCGCATGTGTTTACTGTATTAATGCTATACAATACCTTAATAAGGACTCAACAAATTTTATAAAATAATTACCAAGGATTAAGTGGTTAGAAATTATAGAGAGAAACAGATTTGAAATCAGTTCACAGGATATTTCAACACAGCTTGTACTCTAGACATAGATGGTGCCAGAACTGCACTATCATTTTGAAGTGGAGAATAAATCTAAACATACAGATTTTCTAATTTCCACAAGTATCTATTATATGTGCTTTACTTAAAATGATAAGTTTATAACCTATTTTGACAGTTGTATCATGTGATTCTATATAAGTATTTATGCGCAAAATCACATGAACTGCCAATCTTACAAGCACTTTTAAAGACACTAATGTGAAACATTCCAATAATGGAAGTATTTATACACATTGTATTGAACTGCTAGCAGAGTATGCAGCTTGAAAAATTATTTCCTAAGATATTTTTTTCAATAGCAAACATACATATATTACTCTTCTTCCCTTCCTTAAATTTCACTAAAGACTGCCTTGTCATAATTCCTAATTGAATAATTGACAAGACTTTAATTTTCTGTGTTTGTCTTCAACAGAATACACTAAAGTGAATAGAATATACAGTGTATGATATTGTTATGTTTAGCTGATTTTTCTTCCTAAAAATGTCCCATGAAGTTTATAGCTCTACCAAAAATTCACAACTCTGTCAATAATCAAAATTGTCTTTCCCCTTGCATTTTGAGATGCTATTCTTACAGATTCCTTTTGCTTACTTGAAGTTATTTATGAGAAGTTGTGACTTTATGTGGGAGTTTTGAGTTTGCAGTATGAGTGGATCAGCTGATGCAACTAAAATGGTTTGGTGGGTATATAATGAAAGACCAAAGATATTCAAAATTAACCACTTAGAGAATCTCACACTCACCTTATATAATGGAGCATCTTCTTACAGGAAATAGGCAACTGTTTCTTTTTATCTCAGCTATAATGATTATTATTTCATCACTGTGCATTTTCTGCACACTTTTCTGGGGACTCTCTGAGAACACACACATACACACAGGCAGAAGATGATCATTTGAGTGCTTCACTTCATAATGTTGTCCTAATACTGCCTTTTTGCATATTTGTCAATTTGTTTCCTTATTTTTTCAGTCAGGAATTTTACTGTACGTTATTTTATCTGCTCATGGTATTTTCCAACCTAGCTAATTATGACTTGACTATAGCCAATACAATAATAAAGAGCAAGCAGGATTTTTG
>VWZD01007791.1:748409-955866 GCA_013396695.1 Sakesphorus luctuosus | reverse complement strand
AGAGGTTTTACTGTTCCCTACGGCCAGCCTCAGCTCTGCTCTCTTCTGTAGACAGACCTCTACATTTACACTTTTCCCCCTAAACCAACCCCACATTATCATTATCACCCTGCAGGCCTGTAGGAAAAAATCTATGTGATGTATTGTCTTTGCTGTATTACCAGATGAACTATTTTAATAATGACGAGTCACAGAAGATACATTAGGAAAAAAAAGGTTGATATAATATACAATTGCTTGTATAAATACAATGGCCAGGATTTTCAATGGAGTTAGCTAATTCCTATGGGCCCTCTGTAAATTCCAGGCAACATGTCTACTTGGTGTAATTCATACTTTTACTGCTTCAAATCTGCTGGTTTCCATTATCTTTCATATCTTGATAAACGATCTGTAGAAAAATAAATCATGCCACCATCTTTCTCTGTTGAAAACCTAATATTTAAAACCAAACACATTTTACAAATATTTACCTGCCCCCTCAA
Source organism: Sakesphorus luctuosus (assembly GCA_013396695.1). Classification (NCBI taxonomy): domain Eukaryota; kingdom Metazoa; phylum Chordata; class Aves; order Passeriformes; family Thamnophilidae; genus Sakesphorus; species Sakesphorus luctuosus. The sequence continues at coordinate 955,381 of VWZD01007791.1, read as the reverse complement.
CCCACAAATGAAATTTAGGGTGTTTTACACATACATATTTGATTCAAACCACCACAGTAAGTGAATCCTCATAATCAGTTCTGATATAAAGGCTTAAAATACACTAATTTCCTCAATTTCATGTAGTATGATAAAAAATCAGTACATGCATTTAATAACATACCTGTTGACTTTTTTCATCCAAGGAATGTCTGATACTTATTACCACTTTTTCTGGAAGAAAGGACTTGACAGAACTAGCTACTTTACACAATCATATCTACAAAGCAAAGGCAGCATAGAAGAGGAGGAACTATGACTTTGATTCCAGACTATTCATTATCTGCCAGAGCAACCTCTACATGTACTGAAGCATTGCTTACAGGGAAGTAGCTGGACATCGCTTGCTGATGGGAAATAGAGACTACATCTTTTGTTTTTCTTTGCTTCTACAAGCAGCTTTTGCTTTTATTAAGCTGCCTCTATCTTGACCCAGGAGGTTTTTTCAATATATTTTCTCTCCACTGTCCAGCTGAAAAGGGAGTCATAGAGAGGCTTTGATGAACACCTTGCATTCAGCCAGGTTCAGTCCACCACATTCATGTACTTGTGATGTTCCAAATGGAATACTTCAAAGCAATTTTCAATAATTTGAAGTTCAAGGGGAAAACATACCTGCATCTTGTGTGTCTCACGTATTTCTAGTATTAAGGGCTTTTGTTTAAAAAGTTAGGCACTATACCCTGTATGTATGTATGGCTCGGCTTTGCGAACGAAGCTTTGGGAAGGGCTCTCCCCACATGGGTGTGCCCTTCCAGCCTGCACAGTGGATTTTTTAGGTGAGGCACAGCGTGCGCAGAACTGGCCCCACCGTTTAACTCCTAAGGTCCATTTGCCACGGCCGAGCGAGCTTGGACAGTGACAGTGAAGTCCTCAGGACTAGAATCTACAGCTCCCGGTATTCCCAGGAGGTCTCCCATCCAAGAACTAACTGGCCCTGACCCTGCTTAGCTTCCGAGATCTGATGGGATTGGGCATTAGGGTGGCATTTAACTGCCCTCATATGCTGTATATTCTTACTAGAAATACATCTGAATTCTGACTTTGATTTGACCAAGATTATTTTATTGGATAATTCTGGTATCTACACTACTTATTTAGGACAATACAATGTTCATTGCTCTATTCTAGCTCCTTGGTCAGTGTGATAAATCTGAACTGACTTTTTGAGCTACTAGTAGATTTTGCAAGAAGCTATAAAGAAAAGGTATTAAAATTTTGTAATACATTTATTGAATTGAGAAAGACATCAATTTTAAAGATCCTCCACTCTTTAAAAATAGAAAGTGAAGCACTATTCACGTAAACATTTATGCACATGATTAAATATAAGCATGCCTACTCATCTGCTACATCGGCAGAAGTATCTGCAGGATATGGAACTAATTCCCAGTCTCCTTTCAATTCACTCATATTTCAAATCCATACTTTGGAAGAAAAATAAATAACTACAGTTACCCACAGCACATCATACTTCCATATCACTCTATGAACAATTATATGACAATTAGAGACAAAAGTACCTCTCATAACATGGAGCTAAACAGTGTCTCCAGCTTGGGGCCTGAAAAGCAAGAACCATATTATTGCACTTTGCCAGAGTCATTAATCCTGTCTCTATACAGGCTTGTGCAGCCCTGTGATGATGATTTATAGTGTTCTTGAGACTAGCTAGTATAAGAACATGGCAACACACTGTGCTTTCTTCTATATATGCCTGAAAATATGTATCAATCTTGCAATAAAACACGTAACTCCCAGCTGCTTATCTGCAGCCTTCACAAGACTAAAAAAAAACATAAAATTTGCATTCTTGGTGCAACAAAACAAAGGCCTTGGATTTAGTGAAAGACATGTTCAGAGGACACTGTATGTTATTTCACCAAAAGCCTTTTTTCCCTTTCACTGAAGCACAACTGTGTTATCTTTTAAATGTTACTTTCATGTGTATCCAAGTTAATTTTCCAGCCTCACTGAAAGCAAGCAAGCAATTGCAAATGACACGATGGAAAAGAGTGTGATAGTATATTGTCCCATAAAAGGAAATGGTAGGTATAGTCTGTAAGCCAGATTTTAAAATACAAATTTGATAAACAGGAAAAAAAATGCACTTAGAAACAGTTCCACAATTCTGCCTAATTTGGTATATTTGAGAACCAGAAACATTCAGCACAACAAAATCTCATGGGGACCAAGTGGGTGAGGCACAACTCAGCAATTATGACAGAATATTCCTAAGTAAACTGCTAAAATCACCACTAAACCCAGCACTTAAAAAACCCTAAGTAAATACAAGTCAAATTCAGTCATCAGTTCCAAGGGGGCTCCTCCCATTCATCCTTCTCATCTATGGAACAAAGCAGCAGAGAGCTGAGATACTTTCTTCCATGACCTTTTACTGTTTTTCTGTGCCATGAAGCAGATAAAGAATTCCAATGATGCAAGGAGAAACTGAGGGCACTTCTCTCTCCAATTTTATGAATATGCTCATCCAATGGTTCACAATTGGCTTCTGTTGTTTGATCTTACTGCTTTTGCCCACATGAAAGATCTCCATTTCCACATGTCTTTTTGTTGTTGTTGTAGTAGTAATTTGGCTCCTGATGCCAAAGACAGCAATCTTCCTCATCGTCTGGAATCTCTCTTGTCTACTTCATTAGAGGCACTAACAAAGAATAAAAAACAAGTCCAAATTTTGCAAGTCCAAGCACTGTGGCTGCTTGCTGCTCTGCAATTGTGAGAAATTGCTTCCACCTTAGAAGCACTGCTAGCAGTGCAGCATAAATCTTATGGCCTTATTTCATTTGCAAACCCAGACAGTAGTCACAAAGAACAAAAGTGTTATGACAGAGGTCACTATCATGATATGACGTGTCTTCAAAAGACTGTTAATGAGCTGCTACCTATCTTGGATGCTCTGAAATAAAATTGAAGTATCTTCAAGCCATCAGGAATGTTATTTTTTTTTTTTTTAATTAGAAAAATGTAAAAGAAACCCCCCAGATGTTTACGGGCAGCTGCCTCAAGGTGTGAAGCATTCTGTTTGTAGTTTGCACACAGCTTACCATAGGCTTTTTCTTCACTAGAGTATGGTAAGGTAAGGGGAGACAGTAACAACGTGGGAGAAGGGAAACCGAAGAAAATGAGAAATTGAGAAAACAACTCCAAAATCATTTTAATCCTTGAAAGATATTTTTTTCCTGCTGCAGCTGCTGACTACTTGTGAAACTCAAAACAAACTCTGCCTTTCTGAATACAGAAATGGAGGCATTTAGGAGAAAAAGCTAACCCAAAGAGGTCGAGTCTACAAAACTGACTGATGAAATATTAATTTATCATTCATTAAAATGCTGCCAGATTGTAGTTATCAGAAACAAATGGAATTGTGTAAATTATTTTTATGCTCTGCAATGAATTCCCTTTAAATGTGTGTATGTTAAACACTACTACCACATGCCATATGCTGGAGTATAAAACCTGAATTACTGTCTTGTCTTGTTTCTATTAAAACTGCATTGGTAACATAACAAAGATGCTTGATTCTGCTGCTCATAAATAAAATAAAAAAATAAACTTGTTGGTTTCCAAAGCCATGAAAAAATAAAAAATAAAACTTGTTGGTTTCCAAAGCCATGAACCCATAAGTTTTCCTCCCCACACTAAATTCCTACAAGAATTGCAGGAAGTGGTCATTGTTCATAAGGCTTGGGTGAACCCCTCGGAAGAGCTGATGCGGACTAAGGCAACTTGCAGCAGGTGAACATCCTCCTTGTCCTCTGCTAGACATTCAGGTCAATTCAAAATGTCCTAATGTTCACCCAGCTTCAGTGGCAGTTCCACCCCACTGCTGTAAGTGGTACAGATCTTTGCTGCTCTTTGCATACCAGGTATTTGGCAAGGCAGAGATCAAAGCTTGCTTTCCAAACTACACTTATGCCTGTGTATTAGAACAGCTCCTGTGCAAGTAACTTTCATTGACTTGCATGAACTTTAACAGGTGAGAGGGTGCCTCCTCTCCATTTTTCACTCATCCATGCTGGTGTTTTGGTCAGCTGATCTGGGCACATGCAAGTCAGTTTTTACATTTGTTTTAGGTGTCCTGTGTCCTGGACTTACTCTAAAAGGCATTACAAAGATAGAAGTGAGTGAATATGTCAAAAAAGGGATGAAAAATGGAAAGGAAAATGCAACAGTAAAAATCTCTTGAACTTTCCAACTTACTCCTATAGCTACATTCCCTACTCCAACTCTTTTCATGAAGAATAAGTATGGTTGCCTAAAGGTCATTCTGCCTTTAAAAACCCAAGTTCTTTGACTTTCTGCTCCATAGACTGCTGCCCTTTTCACATTTTCAAAATGATCTGTTAAAATATGTCATTCTGTCATGGCAGTTCTGGACTGTGCTATTACTCATATGTCTGTTGGAATCAACATGCTGGTAGGCAGTCAGTAGTGACATGCCACTCAGAAAATAAAAAAAAAAAAATTCTTTTTGCTTGCGGTTCTCCAAAAAAGAAGGAAAAAAAGAAAAAAAAACACAGCAGAAAACAATGGGCCTTATTATTGATGATAAGACCATAAATGCATATTTGCCAAGCAAATTCCTGTACTCAATGATTCATGATAAATATTAGTGAGGATAGTTCTGTTTGCTGTAAGACATGAAAAAAAGTAGATGCTTGCAGGTAATATCCAACCATTTCAGAACTCAGTTCCCAAACATGTTTTTAAAGTTAGTGCATCTGATTTTTTAATACTCACAGTCCTGCATACAACTTCAAAGAAAGTGGAAAATTGTTTGATTTACCATACAACCTGTGAATAGGAATTACTGTTGTTGTGATTTTTGCCACTTCATCTAGGAATTGATTACTTTTCCCTAGGGTGCAAGGCATGAAGTAGCCCATGACTTGGATTCCTTCCTCTTGATGATCGAGTGGAACATCACCATTGCATGTTGATACAGAGACCACAGCAAAGCATGTGAGAAGCAGAGGTAAAGTATTCCTGAATGAAAACTTGAGCTGTAAAAGACACTGCCAGAGGGGATGAGGTCAAGTGGAATGAGACCATCTCTAAGACACGGTACAAGACTCTCAAGCAGTCTTTTCATCACAATTCATATCCACTCCCCAGAAAGGCCATTCTACCTAAGGAGAGCAGAAGAATAGAACACTTCAGACATGCTTCATCATGAAGGAATAATTCAGCAGCCAAGGGCTTAGAAGCATATTTTTGACAGACATCATAGGAAAACCCTTGAACAACTAAAAAAAGGAGAAGAGAAAGAACACTGGGATGCAATGACAAGATGTAAATCCCTTCTGTCAAATTCCCTTTTTCAGGCTGCTTCCAAAATTCAGTCTCATTTACACCCTGATTACTGTTTTATAGCCAAAATAAACTCTTCAGCTCTAGTTTTCTACTATCTTGCCTGAAAAGAAAATTCAAGACATTTAAGGTCAGCCTTTATGGCTACTGCATTGGCGAAGGAGGGTCCTGAAACTTCCTGTCGCCGTCGTGTGACCCGGTATCAAGCTGTGCTTAGTCATGACTAGAGAAAGGCTTTGGAGTACATCATGCACTGCATCTCTTCAGCCTCATGACATAAATGAATTTGGGAGTAGAACTGATGAGAGGAGGCTTCTGGTGTGCAACTGCTTGTGTCCCTACATCAAATTCTCAAATATCATTCTTCCTTTCTTCCCTAACACTGGTATTCACAGGTATAGATGAAAAGAAGGTCGCATGCCACAGGCCAGCCTCCCTGATTTAACACTGTGTGCGTCCATGCCAGAGGGACAATGTTTTTGACCTCCTAGAAACAGATAGATCAATAATGGTGAATGCACAGAGGACCATGCAGAAGGCAACAGAGGAAGGAAACAAAGCCTGAGCTCAAAAAAAGACCCAAAACCAAACAAACCCTCAGACAAAGTAGTGGGCGGTGATGAGAAGAGCTACAGGATGTGCAGACCAATAAACCTTTTCTTTCTGAGAGTCAGCAGCTGTTATTTAAGAGGAAACTCATTCATTTTCTTGAAATAATAAAAAATTTTCTAAGGAGACAATTAAAACACATAGTTCTGTATGATTCATAAAAATATTAGCAGTCTTTGCCTGGACTTGCCTGAGGATTATGATTTGTATGACAAATGCAGTGGTGTACACTCTGCATTCTTTTCCTGGTATGCAACAGGCTATGCCATTTATAATAACCATATAAATAGCACTACAAGGTCACACAGTGCTTTTCGTATTAAAACACGTTTTCTATCTCACACTCACCAAAGAACATAAACACAGTTCAGACTATACATTCCAACATAGATTATATCCAATTTTATAATATGGTGGGGAAAGGAACCAGTTTGCCTTTCTCATAAGTTGCTCAACATGAGCTGCATTTGGCCCATGGTCATAGATCCATAACTCTGCTGACTTGCCTGGACTCCTTGCATCCTTCCAGCAGGTCTAGCAGGTAGCAGCTTCTGCTCCCATGTGCCCCCCACTCCTTGTACACCTCTTAATAATGGCCTGACACACCACAGTCATGAACCTGCAGTGGTGGGAAATGGCCAAAAATTTCAGTTGTAGCCTTTGCTGAGGACAATGGTATAGAGGTTGCAAGCTTTAATTCTGCTCAGTGCAAGGAGTAAAAATACAGCAAGTGGAATGAGCACAAATTTCTTCAACAGAGACTGGTACATAAAACATATTTAAGAAAGCAGAATCTCACTGTCTGCCTTGAGCTAAGTACAGATATTCATCTCCACCTTACCTCATTTTAGAAGGTGACCAACTCACCTATTTTTAGGGTAAACTTATTCGTAACCATTAGGACTTACAACCTTTTAATCAGGCACCGTAACTGGCATAGCCATAGCTGTCCCCAGCACAATTTGAAACTCCAGTCATTTCTGCATGCTGGAGCTAGGTTATCCTTCAGGTTTTCTAGATAAATTGCTGAGCTGTATACAGATTACCATGGAAATTTAAAACAAACTACTCCACTCCTCAGGGGGAAATATATTTCTACCCCATCTAAACTATTCTCTGAAAACAAAATGAGGAAGAAATTATATTCTAACCTCAAGAGAAATTTTTACTAAGCTACATCTACAGAAACTAGTTTTCCCTCCTGCTGCTGCTCATTGTCAATAAATAGTCCAGGGCAACATTCCTGCTCCCAAAATTGTATCAGTAGTCTCATTGTTTAGACATCTATAGGCTGGAGACTATTTTTAGTACATCCTGTCAACTGTGAGGGGACAAAACTATCAGGAAGAGGATGCATTAGGCTTTTACATTAACTGGTGATAAAACTTGTGCCCAAGATAGCCTAAGAACTGGGCTGTCACATGCTTACACAAGTGTGCTGTGTATTACTGATTTGTTTTTTCAGATTGATTCTTAGTTCCCATGACACTATAGATCTCATGATCTTACAGACATAGAGCTCAAAGGAAGAGACTCACACTTTGCTAGAAGTACTGGGAAAGGTTCAGAAAAATCCAGCCAATGCTGCCTACAGCAGTGAGCTCACATGCCAGGAGCCCTGAATCTCTTGCCAGGACATCCCAGTGAACAACTGTACCTTAACACATCCCAACAGAAAATTGATCATCTGCATACACCTCATGCACATAAAAAATAACTCATTCATCTGACTTGGAGCTGGAAATGTTATTATGGTCCAATTTACTATCAGCTACTTCTTGACTTGCATCCAACTGGAAATGCACACACATAATTAGAGGACTGGGAACATGCATTTGTAGTTTTATACAGTTTGCAGTACTACACAAAAGTAAGAAAAAAGCTCCCTTCAGATAAAAACTAGATCTCAGAGGCCATTGTATTGGTTCAAGCCCCAGTCAAGGTCTCAAAGTAAATTTGTAATAACTGAGCTTAAGCTTTGGCTTTCATTGTACTCTAAAGTATTACTTTTATATTCCAGATTAAATGAAACCTGATCTCAGCAAGTAATTTAGGTTTAGGTCCTGAAAATGCATATTGCAATTTTAAATTCAAGATGTAAATTTTATTTTCAAGGCCTTGCTTAAACATATATATTGTGGAATTCAATAAAACTGATTTTAAAAGGAATAGCATTGCTTTTCAGAGCTTTGACGGCAATTTTAGTAAATGAGATAACTATTCAAGTGTTAAATAAGGGACTTTTTTCTATGCACATCTTTAGCATTTCATAGCAATGGAGTTACGTAAATGTTTTTCTCTCTAGTTCCATACACTTTATAGAAGTTAACACAGCATCTTTTTAAAAATTGGCATGGACCACATATGCTCAATAGCTAGTGACACTGACAAATAAGCACTTCAGTCTCTGGGCCCATTTTTTCCAATAAATTTAACACTGTGGACTCTGACTCAAAAAAAATCCCAACAAGCAAACAAACTAACAACACATTAAAAAAACCCCAAACCAACAAACAAAAAAAAAGGAAAAACAAAAAACCAGAACACCCAATAAACAAATATGTTGGCTTAGATTCACTGTCCAAGCTTAGGAGAACAAAAAGTACGTAAATCCTGTAAAAAGTGAAGTATACATGAGATTTTAAGTATTATTAGCATTTTTAAACTACAGAATGGTAACAATGTGGTCTAGAAAAAACACATGGATAATAACTTACTAGCATCATGAAAGTGATATTTTCCAGGTCATGACAGTAGTCCCATGCACATGCAGTGATTGTTGTAAAGGGCAAGTTATTCTTTCAGTAAAGCCCTCAAAAAAAATCTTGAATGACAGATTGCCAATGATGCTCTATGGAATGCACTACAAAACAGCAATGCCTAGCTTCAAGAGGATGTTATTGAAAATGGGACATTAAGTTTGCTAGGCTTATGTCACTAGTGTTTAAGGCCTGACCCACAACATCAAGCTTTTTCTGGCCTAGCTTTGCTATTTGTGAATATGAAGAAAGTATTTCTTGGTACAGAGATGTAACTTTCACCAGCCACAGTCTTCCTGTTGAGTTTGCTTCCATCTTTCAGGGAGATGTTTTACTGCATTCCTCTGTAATACTGCGGGTGCAAGCTGCATATTCTTTGCTGGACCTTGCTATGCTAGAAAAAGCAGGAGCCTGTACACTGTCTTTCTTCACAGGATTTCCAGCCAAAAACTAGAAACACTAGAGGATATTAGCTTTCCTCAGCTCAAACTGCATCTACAGCTGGAGGAGTTACCAGTTATAATTCACCATAGTACACTTTGGGGAAGGCCTGGGGGGAGGAGGGCAAGGTTTGCAGAGTACAAAACCAGCTGGCAGGAACAGCTGCTGAAACAGTCAAAACAGGTTTTTGCTTTTTCCAGACATGTAGCACTCTGTAAGCTTCTGACAAGAGTTTCTTAGCCTTGTGTTGATTGTTCACTGCAATCCTCTCGCATCCTTGTTTTTCTGTCTTCTACTTCACTGTGCCTCCTTTCCTCCTCTCTGCCATATTTCTCTCTCCTCCCTTCCCTTCTCCTTTTAAATTTAATCCCAAGTGAGCCTCCCTCCCTTCTGATGCACTGCATCTTTGATCTGAGTTCTGCTACACTTCCTCTCTCTGTTATAGCTCCTCACTGCCAGACCCTCATCACACTCCTTACTTAGAAAGTTCACAGGGCATTTTCTATCATCTCAATCAAAGCATCTAGTACAGCCATGTCCTGTTAGTGTGTACCAACACAGAGCAGCCATAGTCATAGTAATGGCTCCTCACTGAACTGAAAGTTCGCTGCTCCTCTCACACCTTTGGTTTGGCAAAACATTCCAAAAAGAAAAGCATTTGTAATCCCTCATTCCTCCTTTGCATTGCAGCCTCTTCTCAGGAATACCCAAGGCTCAGGGCAAGGACCAAGGGAGTCAGGCTGTGCTTGCTGCTGGCCTCCAGGTGGGGACAAGATTGAAATCTGTAAAATGAACTGTCTAGAGCACGGACAAGATAGGACAGGAAGATCCATGTATGCATGTGTGCACTGATTTGCATGCACACACCTGTGCATGTCCAGGGACTGCAGCAAGACTGCTGATGGCATTATGGGCCAGAACTGGGGAAAGGACGCAGAAGCCATGGTGAATCGGCAGATCTGTATGCGTATGTGCTGAATAAAGAAACTGAACGCTTCAACTCATAACCACCCAGCTGTGCATTTGAACTAAAATCTCCCATAAATATAGAACATTCAAATAGCATGAGATATAATAGACTTTTAGAATAGGAGATAATACGTAGAGCACCAAAAATGAAGATCTCAGTTAGCAATACATGACAATAACTAGCCCTGAAGAGCAAAAGCATACTCCCGTCTGACATTGGATGGGTACAGCACTGTGCAGCCTTCTCTGCACTGGTTCACTGCTGGGGCACCTTCATCTTACTGGGGACAGAAGGGATAAGATTTGTGCTATAATCAGTCTAATCTTTTCAAATAGTGAAGTACCTACTCTGACAGCATGAAACAACAAAATAAAACCAAAACCTTGCAGATACAGACAGTAGATTTTACCATGAAGGAGAATACAGAATGGAGTCTGTTTACAGTATTTTGAAGATGACTAAACAACTGCTTTTAGTCCTCACAATTTTCTGACGTAATATAAATGCAACTACTAGCTGTTCCTCAACATTAAGTAGCATTTCTGGACAGACCAAACAAAAAGAAAAAGTAAACTTAATCCAACATATCTGACTGCACATATCTTTGATTTTCAAGCTTGAGTAATTACAAGTGCAAGAGAATGTTTTAGATTTCAGGCTTTATTAACAATGATCTTTCCAAATGGTTCTGCCATAAGAGAAGTTAATTTTACCAACTTTGTGTACTGCTACATGGATGTTAGCAATGTTTGAATATCCTCACAAAATACAGAATTTAATGAGTTCCTTATAGATAACTTTCTGATAAACTGAAGCTTGAGGTACTTTGGTAAAACAATTAAACAGTACAGACACCTTTAATTTAATCCTGCAAAGACTTGCACATATAAAATATAATCTCATCAAAGATGACACATCGTTCCACAAACAGATGAGTACTAGACTTAGTTCTCTTGTGCTTTATATCCCACAATACTCATACAGATTTGTTTGGTTTGTAAAAAATAAATTAACTGTCAAATAATATTTTGCTAAGCAAGTTGGTGACATTTCAAAAATAAACCACAAAAAAACCCAACAAACTTTTTTCTCATTTTTGAAACATTATAAAATGTGCTGCCCATTAAATTAAAAAGGAAAAAAAAGGTCTCTCAAAGCTTTTCCATAAGGGTCTTATTTTTCCTTATTCTTGCTCAAATGAGAAAAATTTCCCTCAAAGGAACATGCCTCATTTCAAAAATAAAAGGGTGAAGAATGTTTTTAAACATTAAATAAGATAGAAGATGGCCAATTTCTGTCACTATATTTTTTTCCAAATGTGTTTCTGAACAAGAAGTATGAATAATTGTAGACTTATACATAGAATAGAAAGCAAAACAGCATAAAATTGCTTTGCAATATAAAACCCCCCATGTAATCATTAGTTCCAAAAAGAGGTCATCAGCAACTAACAGTTCCTGTGCAGATCTGTTGGAAAGATGTTGGGGAAGAGAAAGACAAATAGCATATATTTGTAGAGATGCTATTTGTGCAAGGAAAGAAGCAGCAGAAGGTTTTGAATCCAGCCTTAATTTATATGGATCTCCGGGTGTCCTTCCAAAAATGACCTGAGGCTCCAGCCATCAGGGTTTGGCAGATTTAACAATAGCAATCAAATACATTTCTGCTTCTCACCACTTCCTCAATCTCCCTTGAAAATTACTGCCCCTATGTTGGAGGCACCAGAACAGATAGTGCATTTGCCCATTGCTGCCCTAGCTCACAGCCCTGCTTCGTCCACAGTTTGAGCTAACACACCAAACAAGTGCCTGCAGGCTGCTAAGTACAGACATCTATTCGCTCCTGCTGCCATTGTTGCAAAGCAGGTACTCTACCACAGGAGCACTTCATCTTCCCCTTTTACAGAGGCACTCACAGCAACGCCTGCCCACTGAGAGTTGCAGAAACTAGTTAGTGGGGATACAGATGGGTCCTGGTGCATTTGTGTAAGAACATAGTAATGTGCCACAGTCACATCCTACCTGGCTTGGACAGGAAGGGTAAGAGCTGGGTAAGGGCTGCAGTGTGGAAAAGGATGTATGTAAAGGCATTCTTTCTCCTCTAAGCCAGCCTGTTGACTGGAGGCTGTTAAAGACTGCTCTGGGTCAGCAACTTGTGATAATATATAAGAGATTAAAACTAAAACACCTAAGAAACCAAGACAAGAAGATGTTTGAAATAGAAGGTCCTTAAATTTCTCATGGTTTGCCATTCCATTAAACTATGTTTATGTTCTGTTTAATACGAAGGCTGACCTCTCCTGCCTTCTGCCCCACCAAGCAGACTGCCCAGGAGGAGGTGGCTGCGGTACCCAGAACTGTCCTGCTGACCAGCTTCTGATCAAGGCAGCAGGTAATCACCAAGTAAACAAGGTTTCAAGTCTAGTTTGTTCCTGTTCTCTGATCATGCTAACCCTGTTCATTACAGATTGCACCAGGAAACAGAGGGATGTTCTGTCTGCCTCCTTTCTTCCATAAACAGTTGATGCCACAGGTAAATTTTTTCCCCCATATCTGTTGTTCATTCTCAAGCCTTTCTCTCTCCCTCCACATTTCCTCTAGGCCCTGCACCATCTGTACAAGCAGTTCTTCTCTTTTGCATACTGTTGCGTTCTATGCCTTCTCTGTCTGTGATCTATATTTAGTTGTTTTCCTGTTTATACACCCCTCCAGAGAGGGGTATTGTTGAATGTGACTAGTCAGGAAGAGAAACAATGTGGTTAGAGCACAGATCCTTTCAGAGGAGTATCTGGGATGTGAAACTGTGCAGCATTAGTGGGATAGAAAACCTTTTCTTAACGTTAAACGGATACAGAGATCTGAATGTAAATCCATAAGTCTCCTTAAAGCATCCTGATCAAACCAAAGAATATCTTAGTGGGGAAGAAACAAAGGCAAGGAAACACATGTAAACTTTATTTTGACACTGAGTTTCTTTTCCCCGCTTTGGGTTTTGAAGCCTTAAAATATTTGTGTCTCTTTGCACAAACTACTGGAACACCTGAATATGAATCCAGAGTGCACACATGATGAAAGCTCTGGGAAAAGTGTACTTAAAGACTACTGGGGAGTTGTTGGTTGGTCCAGAAACAAAGTGGTTTTAGTTTAGGAGTAGTATGCATAAACCTGGTTCTCAAGAAGTTGGCTGCAGTACAACTGAAATCAAGAGATAAGAACACATGAGCTCACCATGATGGGACACTAAAGTACTCCAATGGAGTGTCCGTCTGGCCTGAGGGATGCTTGCACAGCAAATAAATAGACCATTTCCCATCTTGAAGTTTCTTACAAAAGTAAGGAGCCTGTGAACGGGCTGAGCATGGAGGTATGGAGTGGCTGAGAAATGCAACACACACACACACACACTAAGACCCTGGGAAAGCTTGATAGCGTGGGTGTTCTCTGTAATCAAGAGCTATTTATCATTAAGAAATGGAGCCCTTTAGCAGAGAACAAAGGAATCTGTTATTTGGACAAAAAAAAGTCTCAATTTGGCTTTGAAGTTTTACCCTTATAACTGCAGACAGTTTTGATTACCATACAGAATCAAAACCACTGATAGTCCTTAACATCATGTTAGTAATTCTCTTGGCAACGCAGGGAGTTTTGGGTGCAAGTGATTCACTTCCCTAGAATCACTGCCTATGAAAAGAAAAGCTGAAAGGATTTGTAAAACATCACAGATATTTGAAAAACAAAGAGGTATTCAACTGGTGATTTCATACTTAGACTCTGGAATGGGTTGCCCCAGAGAAGCTGTGGATGCCCCATCCCTAGCCATGTTCAAGACCAGGTTGGATAGGGCTTTGAGCAACTTGGTCTGGTGGAATGTGTCCCTGGCCATGACAGGGGACTTGGAACACGATGATCTTTAAGGCTCCTTCCAACCCAAGACTTTCTACCATTCTCTGACACAGGGAAAGGTTACAGAGTGGAAGTTAAGGTAACAACACGATCACAGAAGTTTCAAGGAAAGGACATTTTCAGCATGAAATGATCCACTGAGCTTGTTTGCTTCAGTTAGAAGAATAGGAATGGGTGTTTACAAGATATTTAAGAAGGGAAGGTAAGTGGCTTAGTCTACAGGATGGGCTTCAGCAATAGAACAGAAGATAAATCTGAAGCAGCTGGGGAAAAAGATTATTTCATTAGCAGCACTTTTCAGGGGCAGGAAGAGCCTCCTAAAGACCAAAAGGGAAAAGCCTACACCTGTGGGGATAGGAGACAATATAGAAAAATGGCTCAAGCGTGAGAACAAAAGGGAAGGAGCAAGGATAGAAATTGTTCAGTCACGCTCTGAAAATCACTTTAAGAGGATAAACCCTGAAAAGGAGAAAACATTTTTAAAATAAGTTGCACAACATCAGTTTTGAGGAGAGACTTCCAGAATTTTTTTTAAAGTTAAATTCATAGCAATTTCAGTTCAAAAGGAATGTCAGCAGCAAAAATATGAGCTGCTAATCTGTTTGGTGACCAGCAGAACTAAACAAACCTCTACTCTGAGTCAACAAGAGGTTGCATATGGTATTATGAGATCAAACTCTAATCCTCTTAGCATCTTCTGTGGAAAAACTGCCATACTATATGCATTTACACTGTTACATCCATTATTCATATAAATGCCATCTACACACACAAAGTATGCCTGTAATTACAACATATTCCTTATAAATTGTATAATTTGAATCCTCTTCAGAAACTGTCCTAATAAGGAGGATAATACCACTAGCCATTATTTACTTCTGTCCCCTTTATTGCAAACAACAGAACAGACTGTCTGACAAAAAGATACATCTGATCTGGTTAGTGTGAAACATTTGTTAAGCATATCCACACAAGTCCTCTTCTCTCCTGTATGCATTGATGGCTCATTTGTAATTTGGAGGCAAAGTGTAAGGAAGCTGTACAAAACAGGCCAGTTTTAACTCCAGGCTGTGGGGCATGGGCATACACTCAGGGCTTGGTTAAGAAACTTAGCAACTTCACAGTATCACCAAGCAGGAATCTTGCTATATTTACACAACTTGCAATCATCAGAAAATGTAAAAACTTAATAGATTGACCCATCTGACTACTCAGCATGCAACTATGGGACATCAAACCAAGAATTTAATAGTGTATGGCCATACACAACAGATTGTTGCAGCAATTATGATAACGCATTATTTCAAGGACATCATCAGTAAATACAAATATTCTTCCCAGACTTGCTTGCTCCAAATATTCCTGCCTGAGGACTTCTCACTGCATCTCCAAAGTCACTCTTACCAGTCTGAATTTCCACTTTTATCCAGAGAAATTAATAATTCATGTCATCAAAGCCAGTATCAGCTAGCAAGAGAGGATATTTCAAGCAAACACTGATGTTCTATTATAATTCTGTAACATGTATCCTAAAACCTTGAGAGTTATTGTACTATAATAATTTTTCTGATTAATTCTTACTTGATCAGCCTACATTTTCTACTAACACCTATAGGATTTCTAAAATAATTCTACAGATAAATCAGTAATTTAATGCTAAATTCTGTGAGATCTCTCTCCTTAAATTACAGCAAAACGCCTCCCTTTTCCCCTCATGTCCCTTACCAGGCATTATAAGTACTTTCAAAAAAATAGCTTTAATACATTTCTGCACAAAGATGATTACTATATTCCAAAGAGGAAAACAGCCAGCATTATTCTATGTTGCCCGCCCCTTATAGCAAAAACATCTCAGTGCCATGATAAAACAGCACTACTAGTTACTTGTTCTGCCTCACCCATTAGATTAGAAGTAGGAATTGTCAAAACAAAAAAGCAAGCTTATTTCATAGTATGGGAAAAAAAACGATAGTAAAAGGCTGCACCATTAGGAAAAATTGTATCGTTATTGGGTACTATAGTATTTCAAAGCCCAAATATTTATACAGGTAAATAGACTACTCCACTTGTTTCCACAACAAATTCAAATACACTTCTCACAAAAAACCCCCCACCTATTTTGCTTCCTGGCATTGAAGTATAGTAACTGTTCTGAAAACAGTGGAGTTGTGAATCTCTGTCTCTCTCCCAACATCTCCCTTGGCTTCTTTTGTGGCTAAGGAGTATCCTTCCACTCGTTCCCCTTTTTCCTTCATTTCGTGGTAGAAGCAGTGCCTCTTTCTCTAGGCTTCTATTTTCACGAATCTTACAGGAACATTGTCTTCAAGAACAAGATTATTCTGCCGATCTCTGTTAAATTTGACAATGCTTTCAAAGCAAAGAGCCAGAAAGGGGTGTGAGAGCATGTATAATGCCTCTTTTTGGTTTGTTGGGGGTTTTTTTTTGGAAACTAGGCTAACAATTACTCCAAATCAACAATTCAGTTTTTCAGTAAATTTCCTCCGTTCACCCACAGACAATCACCTTCAAATGACTGCACGACAGACACACAGCACAATTAACACATCACCATTTCAGAAAAGTAGAGAAAAACCAGCGTAAGACCTCAACATTTTGGTTTGCATACAAGAGAACCATCCCCTGCTGGGATAACAGAACACTTCACCCATCCACTGCTGAGTGGGAAACTGAGCAGCCTAAGATTCACTTAGCTGGTTTTATTTAATGAATATGCCTTGAAGATTTTTCAGTTTAGGAGGAAAGAACAAGACCCTGCCTAAGATCCAGTTAAGCAAAAGTTAAAATTACACTGAGAAAAAGGGAGATGTCTGATTTAACAATCTCAATATATTTTACAGGCCAAATGTATAGAATACTGTCATGTCAGAACCAGATGTGCTGCCATCCTATACTTTAACCCCCAATAAAATCAAATTTAGCCCTCTAGGTTCTCAGGCTTAGCCAGGACCCAGCTCTCTTTTACATGTTCAGTTATGAAGACACCAGTTTTATGCTTGCCCAAAAGTTGGTAATATTCTAAGATGCACTTACACAATAAACTAAAACATTATTTTTGGTGTGGTCCTTGTTGGTAACTTGAGGCCACCAGCCAGAAGACAAGGACATTTACCTAGAGCAGGTTGCTAATGCATTCTGCTATATCTTGAATTTTGGCAATGAGGAAGGGATACTGCTCTATCAACAACAATGATGCCAGTCTAGCACTGTGTCAAGTGTCACAACAAAAGCAATACAAGTTATCTTCTGATTCAGATCTCATTACAATTCCAGGGAGGGAAAAAGAGCAATTTAATTTGATTTTCATTTGTTTTGAACTGTGAAGGTTTGCACTTGGTTAGGCTTTACAGCGTTACAAATTTAAAAGTACCCCTTAACCGCAAGAGTAAGGTGCTTTGAATGGAAGATCTTTTTATCATAGATGACTAAATTAATGCAGGCTAGTTTGACATTGGTCAGGAAAATCCCAAGATGAACAACTACACAAGTTTACTCCTTTCAGCAAGTTAAAATGGATGATGAC
The DNA here is from genome assembly GCA_013396695.1 of Sakesphorus luctuosus. Taxonomy (NCBI): domain Eukaryota; kingdom Metazoa; phylum Chordata; class Aves; order Passeriformes; family Thamnophilidae; genus Sakesphorus; species Sakesphorus luctuosus. The sequence goes on along the minus strand of VWZD01007791.1, from coordinate 937,789 downwards.
TGAGCAGAAACTGTGCAAAGCCATGAGGCTTTGTGTGACTTCACGTATCTGAAATGACAATGGACCAAAATGGGCAGCTCATTTTCATTCTGAGGGTTTTTTTCATCAGTGTTTAAAAGAAAACACAGAGGGTGCAAACACACAGAGAAAACAGAACAACACAGAATGTTAACACTGATACCTTTATTTCACTATTTTCTAAGATATTGTAGATGCCATAGTAACTGTGCACTAAAATCAGAGCAGAGGTGCTGTGAACATGGTACTATATAAAGCTAAAATCCCAGACAAACATTTGTGCTCAGTTGGAAGCAGAGCTGAGTCATAGGTATGAAATCCTGAATAATACACTTGGGAGCCTGTGATGCAAGGGGACTTCCCTAGGAGTTTTTGCTGCTGCTCTCCCTGAAAGAGAAATGATTACAAGATTTGAACTACAGAAAGCCAGAATGCAGAGCCATTTGAAGAGAAATAGGCAAGGACTATAGTATATGAGATGGGGACATTTCTGAAATATGTAGTAAGTACTGCATTTGGGATTTATTTTGGAGCTATCTGACCATTGTCCAGCCTTGGAGGTATCTCCTCTTAATCAGCACTTCTTTAAACAAAGCTTTGTTTTCAGTGATGACTCCGCAGTAACCGCAATGGAAAGTACTAAAACAGAGGCAGTAAAAGAAAAGCAAAACCATCTGATTCCCATTGTTTGAGTCTAAAGCATAAAACAAAAAAAAAAGCTGAATAAGATGAACGATAGGGTGAGCAAGAAGGAAAATGAAGTACTATTACCTTACAAGGGAAATAGAAGGCAAGTGAGTTTCAGTAGACACCAGGAGTCAAGAGCCCAGTCTCAAGGGCACAGTTTCCATGAATGTGGAACTCAGCATTTCCGTGGTCCAGCTATGTGATTCTACACCAGTGCACAGCCAAGTCAAATCTTCAACCTTTATTTACAAGGGGAAAGAAAATCCTGCAGACAAGTAAAGAACAGTACCCCAGGAGACAAAAAAAACCAATTTCTTCTCCTCAGTAACTAGAAAATGGGGAGTTGATGTGTCTCTCTGAAGAGATGATACAAAATCCCAGGCAGCAACAGGTCTCTGATCACCAGAAAGAAAAATGAGTCCTTGCAGACCATACTGGTAGTCTCCATGGAGAGAATTCTGTTCTTATTTCTTTCTCAGCCCCATGAATTTTACACCAGCAAAAGGATTTAAAAAGCTAGGGTAAAAGGGCAAACTTTCTTCTGGCTGTGGTGCATAACTGTTTTGTAAGTCCCCCATTTCCCTGGGGAAAAGTTATAATTGCAATGGTTGAGCATGTGGTTAACAACAGGGAGAAACAGATGAGCACAAAAGAAGGAAAGAAAAATCCTTAAAGTGATCAATAGAAGAACAAATTGTCAAGAGCAGAAGCAAAGGACAGGCTTATTTTCCATAAATAAGGCTCTCCAAACAGCTCTGGTTTTGAAATGATCCAGACAGTCTGCATTAGAAAACATTACATTTCTAATTCACCCATTTGACACATTTTATGAGTAAGATGGAAATATTAAGCCAAAAACTTATGACTTTCCTTACAACTCCAAGGAAAAAAAACTCCTCCCCTAACATCAAATTTCTACCTCTTACAGAATTTCTTTCAATACAAACATTACTCTCATTAATTGTATGGCTTCTTTTATAAACCTGTTACAGAGGGAGAAAATGCTTTTAAACCAAGCAAGCAAAAACCTGTTAGTTAGTACCATAATTGTCTTTGACTAAGCAAACCATATGATTATAGGTAACTTAGACCATTTCATAGTGAAATACCCATTTTCAAGAGTAAACTTTATCCTGCTGTGTGGAGAGAATATTTTCAAAAAGGCAATTGGGATAAAATATTTATCTCTTGGCAGATAATCAATATAGGTAGTCTATCCACTGGAAGTCCTCAGAACTATTAATGGTATTTCTTCCAAAGTTCCACATGGGTATTCCTATCTGGGAAAAATGAAAAAACTGTTTGCTAGAATATAAAATCCCCTTTGCCAAGAGAACTTTTAGAAATTAATCTCATACTAGCATGCAAAAGATGCCATTATTTTCAGCACATGGTCTTTCAAAAGAAAAGTAAATAGAGATTGAATTTCTCTGCTGTGCAAGAAGGGATGCTACAGGATTGACGGCATTACAGTCATAGGAAGGGAAAACATCTGGATTCTGCCAGAATTGCACTGGTGGAACAGAGGCAACTAGGTGAAAATAAATATTATCTACACTTACTTTGCAGATAGAGCAACTTTTGCAGCCCATCGTTGTTATCAGCACTGCCAACTGGTTATATTATGATGTGACATTACCTTTTCCACAAAAACATTAAAAGAAAAAGTAAGTGCACTTGAAGTGTGCTTTTAGTATGGATTTTTCAATTCTGCAAGTACATAAAAACTTGAAATCACATAGGGAAAAACCAATCACAACAGATCATGGGAAACTGTTTTATCTCCAGTTCTGGTAACACAGGTGATATTTTTTGTCTTATATCAGTTTGTAGTTAACATGGTACAAGCAACAGTCTTTTTCAGACCAAAGAAAATGCCCCCAAAGTGTTCGTCCTTTTGACATAACGGCTTGAGTTAGCCACCAAACTAAAGATAATGCACATTTTTTAAAGGATGAAACAAAGTCTCCCCTCGGTCCCCCTCAGCTTAGCTTGATCCAACTTCTGCTTTAGTAGCTTTATTTATTTTCTGGCTTACAATTGCTAAAAATTTACCATGGACAAAGGAGGCTTCAATAACGAAAATGAAACAGTATTATTGCCTCTGACTCATCATAAACTAGGAAAACTTCAGAATGCTGGAGAGACTGAGAGGGATTAGTTGATGCCTTCTTCAGTGGGGGCTTTGCTGCTTTTAAACTACACAGCATTTTTTCCGTGTGAATTCACATAATACACTTACAATCCACTTCCTGAGTGAGCCTAAAGAGGTGGTCCTTCTTTGTAAGGAGAAGCTGAAGAGAAGTTGACAGAATGCAAAACTAAGAGCTAAGACTAACTGTGACACTTTCCTCCTTTTATACCTATTTCACTGGTTGTCACATATAAAGATGGTAACTTTCAAGGGTACAAGAATCTGGAAAACAAGAATGGATAGATCATCTTCTTCATTCTTTCAAATTTAAGCAACGCAATGGGCTTGAAATCAGCCATAAAATGCCAACACATGAAAACAATCCAGATTTTGAAAATGTCTTGGTTTAGCTCTCTTGATAGTATTGATTTAATTAAACATTAAAGAGGGTTTGGGGGAAGAAAAGATAGTGATTTTACTTTCAAAAAAAAAAAAGCTTAGAGTTTTCACAACTTAATTAAATGTTATTTAAAAACTTCTGAAGTATTTACTATTTAACATCTGCACAAAATTAGTAATCAAAAAACTCAAATCTAGTGATATGAAATGGTCTTGAACTGTGTCACAGAAATAATCTAATATAAAGCCTTAATTTCAGTTTATACTTTAGTAATAATTGCAATGCATAACCACACAGGAATAAAGTAGATCCTGTGCAGACTAGCAGCAGATCCAGCACGGTTTCAGATATTTAGAGAGATGGCTTTAAAATGAATGCAATTACAATGTTTAATTGCTGTCCCAGGCATTTTCTAGTCACAGAGATTGTATCATACAGGAAAGACTAGCATGGAGATCTGCTGATGCAGAAGTTAAAGACAAAGATATCTGTCAGAGTCATAGAACCTGTCCATTAGTTGCTCTCATTGTGGAAGTGAAGAAAAAGTAAAAATGCTGCAGGATTTTCTTTGTTACTGACCAGAAAAAACAACAGAAATTTCACCAAAAGAAAAAACTTTTACCTCCCAACCAAATATGGTGATGCCAGGTGCCCTCCAAAACCTGTCTATCACGCCACTCCTCAGGTGAACAGCAGAGAGAAAGATAAAAGAAATCCTAATGGGTCAAGACAAAGGCAATTTAATATAAGCAAAAGTAAAGACTGCATGCAAAAGCAAAGAATAACAGAAGTTATATTCTCAAATTCCATCAGCAGCCATTGTCCAACCACTTCCTGCGATGTAAGGCTTCACTATGTGCAATGGTTGCTCCAGAAGAACAACAGCATTAACAACAAATGCTCCTTCACCTCCTCCTTTCTCTTAACATTTATATCTGAGCAGATATCATATGGTATGGAATACCCATTTGGTCAGTTTGGGTCAGCTGTCCTGGCTATGTCCTCTCCCAAGATCTTGCCCACTCCCAGACTACCAGTGTGTGGAAGGGAATATTGGTAAGACAACCTCTGTGCTGTGAGAGCACTGCTCAGCAGCACTGACTTCTGGGACAGTAGGACAAATGCCAAGGGTATACTCTCTTTCTCCAGAGCATTACTACTCCAAAAAATGGTCAGTCTCAAAACACATTCTACAACATACAGATCTTTCAAACCTAAAGGTTTGAACTTTTCCAAATATTTTTGAGTGTTTTCCAACAGTTCTCACCATCACCTAGCTCATGCACTCTCTTTACAGCATACAGCATCCTGCGCCATACTGTTAGTTGAAGGTAATATTGGATGCCTTATCCCCCAGGGACATGGTAAAGCTTTAAGTCTGGTATATATATTTGTGTTAATATGTATATGGAGATGTCTAAGGCTCAATCTGGTAAATACTGAGAGAAAAGATTCAAATTCATCACTAAGTTTTCTTTGCAGTTTTTAAGGCCAACCTCTAATATTCCTCTTTAAGAGATGTGATTTTTTTATTATACTTAAATATTATTTCCTGATTTGTAGTACAAACAGCATCCTGTATTAAATTAGTTTTTAGGCTAAATTTCTATATAAACTTTTAAAAAAGTCTAATCATTCCAGTTTTCTTCTTGTTGAGTTGTACAGAACTTTAAAAAAAGCACAATGTAAAACCCCAGACTATGAGCATATATATACATGCATAAAACATATTCCACGTTTACACAAACCAAGTAAAAAAAAATCTCTTTTCCTATCTACCTTCAAACTCAGCTCATAACTTATAGTAAGAACTGACACAACCTACCAATCAAATACTCCTAAAGATGCTCCATTTTGCAGCACTGACTTGATATTGTCCTATTAGACATCACAAGAGTACCACAAAATTATCTTGAGGATGGTACTTTTGAGAGCAAGTGGGACAGGGTAGCCTTTGCTGTTTAACAACAGAGAAAGGTGAATTTTATAGACAAAACCCACACACTCAGTTCCCCTCCTTGCCAAATGTTTATTTGATTCATAATAACTCTTGAAAAGAGAACTATTTATGGCCTTCTGCCAGTCATACACAGGTTCAGATTTGGCCCAGCAGAAAAGAGGCATGACACCCTTTAATTACACCTGGAGTTTATATGAGTTCATGTGTTAAGATTTAATAAGTTAACTGGCATTTTGCCAATTATCATCATTACTCACCATCTGAAAGCACACTGGTAACCTGTATCTTCCCTTCTTGCCTATGCACTGCTACACAATGGCTAATAACATCGCTACAATATGAGGAAAGTGTTTTCTTTATTAGGCACATCATAGTTTTGTCTTCTGTGCTCTAAATGGGTCACACTTCCAGTATCTATGAACTCCTGGCTCTCACCTAGAAGAAAGCTCTAAGTTCTCCTGAATCCCACAGCAAATGCAGCTCTTACACATTTCCAGTTCAGTACATTTCAAAGTAGTGAGAGTTACTGCACAGCTAAAGGATGACTGTTCATTTCAAAGTCCTGCAAAGCCAATGCTGTGGCCACCCCATCATCATCCATGGACCCAGTGAGGGAACATGCATCCCAAACTGCGTGCCTGGAAGGTGCTTTCCTGTGTGTGAATTGCAGCTGTTGTGCAAGGACCTTGAATAGATGTATCACTCGATTCCTTACACGTCCTCAGTCAGAGCGCTATTTTCAAGGCAGATGTAGTGATCCAATCATTCTTTTCCACTTCCTGTGACTTTGTTCTCCAGGAAGCAAAACTGTACTCTGTGAGAGCTGATGGTGTACATACAGAGTGTGTCCTGCGTGTGGAACTAACTTCTGCATCTCTGTAGTACTTTCAGGCTTTAACAGCAACTACTTTTACTGAATCCTTGCTGAACTGGGACAGTAGGTCTTGTTAAGTGAACAAAGGACATGACAAACAAATATTTATATTTATATTTGTACTTGAGTAACTGGTAAATCAACATAAAAAGGATTTTTGTTCTGATTTCTGTCTTACTTTAGAAATATTTACAGCTACCTGTGAAGACACAAATGCAGAAAGCACACACAAAAAGAGTCCTCTCCTGAGACCAGCAGAAAAATGCATGAATCAAATGCTACTGATAATAGACGTAAGTGCAGGAGAGCTAAGCCCTTGGAGAACAGACTTTTTATGCCACAGGATCAGACAAGACATAATATTATGAGCTAAAACCTAAAATAAAATTACACATTTTCCACTCACATAAAACTACATTATTTCACATAACTGCTGGGGGGGACTAAGCTGCCCACGAGATCCAACCAGTCCACCAGGTACAGCTCTTCTTCTCCTGTCCAACCCTACACAAATGCTCCAGGCACAGGCAACTTGGCTTACAGAGTTGAGAGGCATTGGCCTCTCCACTTCATTAATTTGTTGGTTTATGACCATGACCAAACATCTGTTTACCATATCACTGCATCACTCAAGATATGCATGTGCGTGTCCCATCAGCTGATCAGACATGATCCATTCCACAACCAAATGAAGACCTCTTCCGTTTTATGATGATCCCAGGCCCCTGCTCTATGCTCAAACGTGCATGTGCCCTAGTTATGTGACCAGAGCCTATGTTTAATTGTGTGATGCATGTCAGAATTGATTTGACATCAGAGCTCATGGATCAAGACGGTCAACTCTGGTCTGAATGCCAAATACCATCAGATCAGGGCATCATGCAGACATTTTGATGGTGGAAATGGAGCATAAAATGACAATTGGGATAGGTCTTTGATAGGGTAGGGGCCTTTGAAATGTTAGTGATTTTTACAAGGGACGATTAGTATCCAAAAAAAGGAAGAGATTCTCCCTAATAATGTTGCTGTGACTGGACCAAGGTCCTGTTCCTGGAAGTCCCTAACTTTCAGAAAGGAGGAAAGACATTTTTCCCACCCTACAACAAAGACTGAGAAAATGGACCTGAAAAGCACTCAAATGCATACAACTCCTGCTGCAAAATAAAGGAAACAAACTCCTGTTCACAGGTACAATGGGAAGGACAAGAAGAAACAGGCTTAAATTGACAAAAGGAAATCTCATGTGAAACATTAGAAAAACACTCAAATGCTAAGGATAATGTTGCAAAATACAGCAGCTATGGAGGTTATAGGCATTTACCACTGCAGGCCTTGAATAAGAGGTTAGAAAAACATCTTCGGTGGAATAGTTTAGATACAGCTGGCACTGCCTAAGGAGGAAGAGGAGGGAGTTTGCATTAAGATTTTTTTGGTGCCTCCCAGGCCAAATTTTCTATGATTTTCCTGTGGACAAGTTATCCCTATATCTACCTGTGCAATTTTTCTCTTCTGTAGATTAGCAGTTAATCTGAGGCTTGTGGAAAGGAGCACATAGCAAGCCTGAGGTGCAAGAGATTTTACTTGGGATAAACTCAGAAATAGTTGGGAAACAAGGGAGCAACTTCTTCATTATGAATGTGTAGACATGAGAATGCTCTCTTAGCACCAAAGCCAATGTAAATAGAATAGTATTAAAGGACCTGAATATTCATCATAATTTGCATTTTGCAATGGGAAATGCAAAGCACAAAGGTCTGAACCATCTGCAATGACACAGCAAGTTGTCAAAATGAGCCTGAAAAATAGATTTCCTGGTTCCTCAAGTGACCTATCTCATGGACTACATGCTCCCCTGCTCTTGTTTGCTCTCCCCACTTTGCCTCCCTTCCCCCCAGCAAGCCATGCAAGACTACAAGAATTGCAGCATTTCCTCATAAAAGTCTTGCCGGCAGCTGGGGGAAGTTAGACACTACAATAGTGTCAGTAACTCCCGCTGTAACAAGAACACATTTCACAAAGATGATCATTACCACAGGGGAAAACCCAAAAACTAAAGCTGCTTCAGGATTTGCACCTTGCAGAGCTGTTCTTGGGCTGTTAATCCCTGTCTCCTTTCTTCAACTTGCCTTTTTCGGGCTAACCTTTGACAGAAAGACTCTATTCCTCTACCAAGTGATTAAGTATAAAGATAAAGGGGGAAAAAGGGAAGACAGACAAAAGGGAAGACAGAAAAAGGACATATTACTGATAAAGAACAGAATTGTTCTCTATACAGGTGCAGAAGAATTCACAAGCATTTGCAAGTGAAGCTTTCCTCTAAGCCCACTGTGCAAAAGGAGCAATCTAGCTCAGCATTTGCTGGCAACTTTTCTAAGACTGCTGCAACTTTAACTTGTAGAAAATTAGAATCAGAGCCTAATATCAGAACTGAAAAATCTCTCATAACAAAGTATTATAAAGCCTTTGTGAATCCTTCTGCACTACTCCTTACTAGTCTGCATACGCTCACTTCTATTTCCTATGTGCCAGTGCTGGAACCAAAGGAGAACCCACACTTGAATTATCCTCAGTAGGTCCTGCCTCTCACAACTGACTATTCCAAGACACACCAGGCTGCAAATTAATTTTGAATTAATTTACAGGAACTCTGCAGGCTCTACACCCCATACATAGATCAAACAATTTGGATTCATCATTACTAGTAAGATTAAACAAGAATTAAAAGAACGAGATTAAAGAGTAAGAATGATGAATTAAAAATACATCAGGAATGGAAAAGGCAGATATATCTCCCTAAAGAATAAAAGGCAATGTTTTTGTTGGTAATTTAAAACAAACAAACAACACCCCCAAAACAAATAAACAAACAATAAATGCAAAAAATCAAAACACTCCTGCATCACTAGAATAAATATAATCAAATACTTTACATGCCTAGGTATTTCCTAGCTTATTTGAACAGCATATTTAACATTTGATTTATAAATCAAGGGATATTGCTCACTGCCATAAGATGCATTCCACTGGGTCTCAAAGTCTTTAGCAGATCCACACTGTGCATACTTTCTCCTCATGGTTTCACATTCATGTTCATCAACACTCAGCAAGAGCCATAAACAAAGGCCTTTCTCAGATGCACACATGCAGTTCCCATTGACTTTGCTGGATTTTCAGCTGACTTCAATCAGAACTCTGTGCGTGCAGAAGGGCAAAACTTGGCTCTGCACATTTAATAAAATTACGTCACTGGATACCTTGTAAAGGAAGGACAATGCAGGCCATACTGAAAAATAATATAAACTGAAAACCCAACACTGTAGCCAAATAAGTTCAAATTTCAGCCAGGTTTTCCCAGAACAATAAAAAGGGTGCCCATTTTAGGCAAGATGAAATAAAACCTCTGTAATATTTCACTTACCAGAGTGTGCTCTTCCTCTTACAGCAGGACAAAACATGAAACCCAGTTACCTATGTAAGGCAATGATCTTCTTTTTTCAGGTATAGCAAAGATTTTGGCATGTGAAACAATAAAGTAAAGGTCACCTTACAAGCTGTGATTTGCTAAGTCATTTTCTGCATCTGTATTGCTGCTCTGGAAGCTATGAAGCTCATTGTAAGTGAATTTAAAGCACAGAATACCACAGTAGAAAAAGTAAGTAATCATTATATTAATACCTAATATTATATTATATTTAATCTCCTCCAACAGTTGTATTTTAAAGATACTAGGAGTATCGATCTTAAACCCTTCAACCCTGTTTCCCATCTGGCCAAAAGAACACCATAACAAAAATCCCACCCATTTTAGGAAAAACAGTTCCCTTCCAAATTTCAAATGACATTTTGCAACAAAATTTCTACCAGGTACATTAGCTAATTCATACTAGTCAAAGCAATGCCACATGTGTTTTCTCCAAATTTCTTCCCTTTACTTTACTTTGACTCATTACATGATGTAATAAACTGTACCTTTTTACCGCATCTTTAAAAATATCTACCTCTTAGGATGAAGAATATTCTGACTTCTAAAAACCCAGCTACCAATACCCTTCCTCATACTTTCTGTTTGTCTGACAAGCCCTTGTTAGTGTGCAATTACAAATTTACACACAGAAGTACTCAGGGATAGAAACCACACAGGGGGCTTGATGCTCAGGTTTAGTTTCCCCCCCTTCTAAGTAGGAATATCTCTGATGATTTTCACACTGAAATAGCAGAAGAGATTTTATGAATCACTTTTTCTTCCTAGTTGGAATAACCCCTATTACCAAATGCATTATAATACTGAGTCACTTTGCATCAAGTTGGTCATTACTGGCAAGGCAAGGGAGAGAGCAGGGAAGTGGACAAAATACTCTCAAGCTACAGGTGCAATAGGAAAAGTATCTGGCTCCTTCTTGAAACGAATTCTTTAAAAGCAGGAAAAAAATCATTACAATAAAACTCACATAAGGAAAAACTATTTCGTAATCATTGGAAAAGTCCAGCAAATCTAATACTGATGATCAAGGAGGTTGTACAAACTTTTTCTTTCTCCCCCCACCTTTCTTTTTTCTTTTTCTTTTGAAATGAAACAAGGTCCACTCTGATACAAAGGCTGAGTCATACTGGTCATCCAGCTAGATTATCCAGTAAGTTAAATAATTAGGTGTGGTGGAACCTGTTTCTCTCAAACTATGGCACTTTCAAATGAATAGTTATGAGACCTGGTGGGATGCGACTCCCTCCAGATCATCTCCCCTCCTAACATCCCATTCTGAGACTGGCAGCCTGTGAAGACACTCATTTGTCTCAGAACTCCTTCACGTAACTCCAGGTCCACTTTCTGTTGTTCCTGGTGGAGCATGAGCTTAGAGAACTTACAGTGTGTTACAAAGAATATTTATTTTAGTTTAAACATCACAATTCCAGGCATACAACAAGGAAAGAAAGCATATCCCCATCTCTGCTGTCAGTCCTACAGGGACAAGGCTGATACAAGGAGGGAACTATTAATTTGTTTTAAATTCATAGCATGGCTATTTGATGACGAAAATAAAATTAGGTACCTTACATGACCATTTTTCAAGAAAGTTGATTGTAAAGAGTTAAGAAAGAAAAAACAAACAAACAAACAAAACCCACAAAAACCCCAAAATCAACACCAAAAAAAAAAACCAAACCAAACCACACAGGCAAAACCTCTGCTTTTCTGTATGTCCTGTTTAAGCAATGACACATGAAGAACTTTATGTTCAAACAATTACCTGGTGCTTTAAACAGGACACTAAGGGAATAACATTTTAAAATGTATTCACACAGCCTAAGACTAATCCTACTCTTGGGAATACGAGTGCAAATCAGAGTAACTCCTCAGAGGTCAATTGAAGTACACCAGCACATAATAAATGTGAGACAGAAGGGAATCAGGCCCCATCTACCTCTATTTTAATGCAGAGGTTGCAGATCATCTGCAATGATAAAGTGAACAACATAAATATAACTGACATCTATTCAATTGATCTCACATCCTGTCGACTATTCACAGCTCCAAATATAGGGCTGAAGAACAATGGTTCGAGGAAGGGAGGCAGAAACCCCGGTTCTAACCCATTCACACATTCCAATTTGCTAATACCTCTGACTTGAACTGCCTTCATCTCCCCACACTGCTAAATCGTTATAGGTTTAATTTGACATTGTCCCCCTACTCCTGAAGAACAACTTCTCCTGCAACAGAATAAATTAAAAAAATTCTGTGAGAGATGCACAGGAGAGAAGATAAACACAAAAAATATGTGCAGACACGAGAACCTATAGAGAAATAAGCCAGAAAATCCCTATCTAACATGCCAGATATGTATAAAAAGCACTAGCAAATTAATTATTTTGAAATCTAGCACTAAGAAAGAATAGTATCTGTGAAGGGGAAGACTAAAATATGACACTATTTCAAAGTATAGTGTAATTTGTGCTAATTTAAGTGGATCTGTAATTATTTCCTACAACTTCATGATGTCCTGAACCAGCTTCCTCCTCTCCTGCAAGGCTGATAAAAGGATCCTTGGCAACACACTAAATATATTATGCAATGTATTGAATATTACCGAGAAAAAGCACTGAATTACACAGAAACAAAGCACGTTAGGTGCGAATATCACCACCTCCAGGGAAAGAGCACCTTTAACTACTTAGCACATCAGTAAACGTGGGCATTCTCTTATACCTCTGTTACCTGCGCCTAATAGTATTTACTATATTGAACAAAGTTAAGGTGAATTTTACCTCAAATCTACTTAGGCTCGAGCTCTTTGACCGTGACTTCTTGCGGAGATAGACTGAGAAGAACCGACGCACTGTGAACTTCTTCATGTTCATGTCCATTGCCCTGTCCCAGCTGCGGCGCGGAGCACAAGGAGCTGCGGCGCCGGCGGCGAAAGCTAGCGCATCCCGATAGCCCCCTATTTATATCCACAGGCAGGAGATCCTCCGAAGTGTCTGTCTCTGTTCATCAAGCCAGGCACAGCCAGACCTGCGAGGGGTACGCTGTCGGAGCCATGGGAGCCCAGAGCCAGCCGCTTGCTGCTCGGAGCATAAAGGCGTTGTACTCCTTCTCGCTTCCCACTGTTTACATTTCGGTGCGGCGAGCCCAACTCTCTCCCCCCTGCCTCAGGTCCCACTACACCCAATCAGGCTGTTCTCTGGCTGCACGCAGAATCAGCGCCGGCAGATGACAGCTCCTGCGTCCCAGGCGGAGCAGGTTTGAGACAAATATTAGATGTGTCTATTGCTTTGCACTCCCTCTCCTCTCAGTCAGGCTCTTTCAATTTCCTGCTTTCTGAATCACATGGGGAATAGGCACATGCTGCACTTCTGTTTTTAGCTCAGAATTCAGACGCTGCTATAATTACTGAGGGCTGTGCTGGTCAGATCTGAGAAGAAATCGGCTCCCCTGTGAGAGTCGCTCCTGGAAGAAACCTGAAAGACACCGTGCCCCCACTGTCAGAGTAGAAGGGTCTGAGCCTCCTTTTATTCTGGGGAGTATGCAAAATAACCTCCCTCCACATCCCTCGAAATTGAAAAGCTTAACATCCTGTTCACAATTAGCTGCCGGCTTTACATTGAAATACCTAACACTGCCACAGCTCTGAAAATAGAAAGCACAATCTAAATGGTAAGTATTACTATTCTTATTGTACTACAGCAGGGAGCTACAGCCCTTCTAGAAGGTTAAATATGCACATCTATTTACAGGCTGTAATTTTGAGCTGCTCTCTATACTGGCAAGCATGCAGACTTACAGCTGCACCCCCACCTCCCCTCAGTGAAATCACATTTTTCAGCTTTTCTTCAAAAACTAATGAATCTCACTGTGATCCAAAGACCAAAGAGCTTTCTCTGCCTGGTGCACACAGCTCAGACTCCTTGTCTATGATAGTCCTTCCTTCCTTACTACTACAGAGCACTCAGACATGCTCTTCTTCCATAACCTCATGTGAAAAGAGAATTACTCTGATGACTTATTAATGACTCAGAAAATAAGCCCAAGGAGAACTGATACCAGTATAGGCTGAGAAGACACTCAGAGGTTAAATGAGAATACCACTATGGTCCATCTGCTCTAAAAGAGACATGCATTTTGCTTTAATTGCATGTCTGGACTCTACTGTGAACTACTTAGGTTTGCAATGCCTGTCACTACCTGCTTTGTTCACAGGTTCTTTGTCTCACTCTTCTGTATAAAGCTCACCATAACCTATATGTACCTAGAGAAGTATTTTAAAAAATATTTTGGCATTTATGGTTGCATTAAAAAGGAGGTCAGATTGGAAAGGCTAGTGTTAGTGCTGGGTTCTATAACCTCATACAGCTTGATTCTCCTATGGCTGGAAAACTGCTGTCTCACCCAGCCTAAGATAACTGTTTCACAGTGACAATCTGCTTTTTCCCTTTCTCTTCTCAGCACCTCCTTCTTATTGCATCTCTAATTCACTTGGTTTGCAACAAAAGTATCTTTGGGCATTGGTTTCAAGGTGCTGCCCCGATTTGGAAGAGCAGCTGAACTCACTTGTTCTGTTCAGCATGGAGAAGAGACTGAAGGGAGACCTCATTGCAGGTCTCACAACTTCCTCATGAGGGGAAGAGAAGGGGCAGGCACTGATCTCTTCTCTGTGGTGACCATTGACAGAACCCAAGGGAGTGGCCTGAAGTTGTGTCAGGGGAGGTTTAGGTTATATATTACAAAAAGGTTCTTCATGCAGAAGGTGGTTGGGCACTGGAACAGGCTCCCCAGGGAAGTGATCACAGCACTGAGCCTGCCAGAGTTCAAGAAGCATTTGGACGATACTCTCAGGCACATGGTGTGACTCTTGGGGATGGTCCTGTGCAGGGCCAGAGTTGGACTTGTTGATGCTTGGGGGTCTCTTCCAACTTGGCATGTTCTGTGATGCTGTAATTCTGTGCTGTCAAGCCTAAAAGCCCTTTACTATTACAGCTTTGTTGTAAAAATCCTGGAGCAGAGACAACCGTCTCTAGAAGAAAAACAGGTATCTATACATATACCAAAACACTTTCCAGAAGCAAAACAAGAATGAGTTGGTCAATGACAAAATTATTTGCTGATGCAGCCTCTCAAGTTTTGTGTCTTCTCATAACCTTGCTGCAGTAAAATCTGCAGTGGCACAAAGGCCTCAGGCATTATGCTCATTACCTTACCTCACCTCACCTGTCCTGCCACACCACACAGCTGCTGCTGCTGTTTCTTCTGTCCTGTCCCTTGCCTGGCAAAGAGGTGTCCTGACATGGGGTGGACCGGGCTTTGTGCTGACAAAAGCTTTTGGTAGTCTCACACATTCCCACCTGTGTAAGCTACTTGAGCTTTAAAAATAGCCATCAGACAAGTTCAGAGTAGGTCCCTGAACCCTTCCTATCACAGATACATCCTTGGACACTGACATCTTTATTCATGCAGAGGAGGTGGTAATTTCCCAGCTTTGAATACACAGTGCTGTGTGTAATGATAAGCAGTATGTGAGTGCCTGTTACTATTTAGACAGCAGATTTATCACAACCTTCCTATCCCATTACACATGTAGTGATTTCACATACAAGGACATGTAGTCACCATTAAATGTATCTGCACTGTAATAAACTTCCAAGAAAATTACACAGCCTGTGACTTAATACCTAACTGTCAGGTACACTTATTACATGCAGAATTTTGTTCTTTACCTCAAAGATAAAATAAATAAATAAAATCAGTGACAATGTAGTGACAACTTATTGTGAACGTCAGAGCAAAAACTAGCCTTGGATGCTAACAGACTGTAACATGAAGATCATGTCCACAGCAGGAAGTAACTTTTACATCCCTGCCAAGACATGGGCATGGCAATAGGCATGATGATCTTGCTTTGTCACTCCTCTTTCAGACAGCTGATTATGGATTAAATACAGAAAAACAACCAACTACCAATGCCAGGACATTGCTCCTCACCCACTGGGCAGCAGAGCAGCAGAGATATCGGAGTGTGTCTTCAAAGTGCAAAAAGAAAAAGCAACTAAGATGCAAAAATGTACATAAAAAAAGAGCACAAATACATAAATCAGACAAAATATATATGCATGTAAAACTAAAGCATGGGGATAGATACATGAGGAGCAAATTCTACTACAGTTCCATTTACATTACATGCTTCAATACATTGAACTTAACTTTGCTTTAGAAAAGCAAATGAGAAGAGATTTCAAAAACATTAACTCAAATTTTCACCTAATCTCACAATGACTCTAATATAAAGGAGCAAGCAAAAAAATAAATTAGATTAAATTGGAACATACATTGTTATATTTATAAACATACAACTATCAGATCAACTTACAATGTAAAAAATTAATTGCACTTAGAAATTCATATTTGTAAACTATTTATCAACTCCCCTCTGAGCAATTTTAACAGCTGAGAAACTTGATAAAAAAGAAATTCAACATATGTCTCTGGTTAAGACAAGAATACACAACAAAAATGGTGGAGGGTACAAATGGCACATTGGCATCAATCAGTAATTCTCATCTGTATTATCAAATATACTTGTTAAAACAAGAATCATATTTGCTATGACAGACAGGCGCAAAAAAATACAATAACATACCTGTCCCTCCTCCCAGTGAGCTTAATAGCAAAAGGCATAAAAACACCCAAAAATCAAAAAGCCTGCAGCTGGAATTCAGGACAAACTCTCCAATGAAACCACTTGAAGTTAGATATTACACAGTCTAGGTTGGAATTTTTAGAAAGTAAATGAAGAATTCCCAATTAATATCTAATGAAAGCCAAAGGTCCTTTCCTCATGTGTACAGATGGACCATACAAAGAGCAATAACAGACTGAAGGATCCAGTCTTAGAAAATTAATGTTGGGCAGTGAAACAGCCTGTGCAGAAATCAAGTGAAAAGCATGACAGTAGCCAATGCCAGATGAGTCATCAATTTCTAAATGATAGAACATGAAAGCCCAAGACATCTACCACAAACGGGATGAAAAAATTACTGAGAAAAGTTTTGTATTACTATATTACACAGCACATCAGGCCCTATGTCCAAATTGAACCTTCTATTTTTATTTTATGTGAATCAACAACTTACGAGCAACCCAGAATGACTCTGCTACTTGAGCAAACAGCAATAACCGTAAAACTAAAGGTATGAGTTGAAAGCATCTTCCTTGCAAATGCAATTACTATTACCTTCCTCACTAAGTTCAGGAAGCTAGAAGAAGATCCAGAGAGAAATAAGAAAACATCAAAAGCAGAAACACAATAGACAGAACAAGTAAGATTATCAGAACATGACACACAGAGAAAGAAAGGGAAAATGAGACTCCCACAACAGAGGCCCAAGAGACAATGCTACAGAAAAGGTGAACTACACAGTGCCATTTATACTCTTATTGAGGAAAATCAGGAGCAAGAGCAGATGTTTCAAAGAGACACCAATCAGCACAATAAGGAACAACGCTTTCCCTCAGGTGGTTAGACGGTATATGACTATTTCAGCGATTGCTCTTTCCTCATCTTGAATGCTGGACAAATTGCCATATGGTTTTTGTTTCCTCAATGAGTGGGGTGGTTATTTTTCTGATTGATGTTTCTTTAAATAATATATGATGAGGTTTGCCCAAAGAAATGCTTGGGGTTTAATCTCATTAGACCAGCATACCAATGTGTGTATCAGCCTTGTCACTGCCACAAATTGGTAAGTACCTTGTCCTGTTTAGAATGCCACTTACTTCAGTGGAGTTTTTTCTCTCAAAAAATCCAAAAGACACACTCTTCTGCCAGCACTGTGGAATACAGACAGTGACTTGCCATCTCAGACATTCTCTCTAGCAGTGACAAGTGATCAGCAATGTTGGCTGGATGGGGATGTAAGAGAACAGGCAGGAAAGAAAGTGCTTTTCCTTCCTTCTCTCCCCTTCTGGCTGTGTACTACAAGCTTCAGTAATTTTCCACCTTTTCTGTATATGAACTACAAGAAGCTTCCAGTGGAGGTGCAGGCTCTTTCAGCTGTTTTGCAAATAAAAATCACTTCTCAGAAGAAAGAAAGTAAAGTCATACAACTTGTCTACCTGGGTCTGAAAAACTGACAGGACACAGGCTCCTTGGACACAGTCTTCTCTATTCCCAAAAGCAACATAACAGCCCTGCAATGCCAGTTTGATCTTGCATTTGTAATCTCAAGGCCTCAGGAGTCTGAGTGAAAGCAGAGTACCTCTCGTACCCACATATATGTAATGCCCTTGTTGCTAAAAGCATTATGCAACACATTGGCAATTATATGAAAAGTAACTAGTACAAGTAGAAGTGCAGCAGCCACAGGAGAGAATTGCTTTGAAAAGACCCATTTTGCTCAATATGGTGATATTCCAATTACTAGATTCCATTCAATGGCTTCAAATGTTCTTAAAAATGAGTATCAAAGTAAGTTCTCTGTAGATTGGAAATCGATATTTTGCAGGGATGGAAGTAGCTTAGATAGAGAGAAAAGTACTGAAGAATTTTCAATAGAGCAGTTCAGCAGTAAGATAAAAAAAATACACACATGGCACTAACAGGGTAAACCATCTCTGTGCCATGCTCATGCAGAAGGTCATAGAATATCCTGAGTTGGAAAGGCCCACAAGGATCATCAAGTCCAGCTCCTGCCCCAGAACAGGACAGCTCCAAGAGTTACACTAGGTGCCTGAGAGTATCATCCAAACACTTCTTGAACTTTGTCAGGCTTGGTGCTGTGCACACTTCCCTGAGAAGACTGTTCCAGTACCCAACCACCCTCTGGGTGAAGAACCTTTTCCCAACATATAACCTCAACCTCCTCTGACACAGCTTCATAACATTGAGGTCTCCTTGGTGTAGTTGCCTAAAAATCTACCTTCTCAATCCCTCCTAAGCACCCACTAGTCACATGACGCTAGTGTTACTTTCAGACATATCAAATGAGCTGCACTGTGAGGACATATGGCTTGTTCTTATTTGTGCAGGGGGAACTGGGACTGTCACAGACATAATAGCTCAAGGAGAAGAGAGTAATTTTTGATTGAGTTTTCAGCAGATGAGTGACCTTTTAACTCTCACAAAAGCATCTTGTGTTAGTGCTTGAACATCAGAATGGCAAGTGTCACAACTGCTGTACTGACTGTTCCCATATGTGCTTTCTTTCTTACAGACTCAGAGGAACGTGTAACAGCATCACTGACCACACACGTCAGTTGGCTGTGGACTGCTTCTAGGGTGGAGATTACATTGTCTAGCAATCTGCATGGAAGAGTGACAGCTTCAATTTTCCACTTTGCATTTTAGTGATGTCACTGAGCATTTTATTTTTTTGGCTGATACCATATACTGGTCTTGCTAGATGTTGGTGTCTTAGTGTAAGGCAAAGGACTCAAGAACCCAATCTCCTTTATATTATATAAACTTCTACTCTAAAGTGCATAAAGGAGATTGCTGAAGATAGAATTCCGCTTTCTTTCCTTTTGATAATAAGCAGAAAATCATACTGTTGTCTTATAAAAGACTGGGAGTTTTCTTGAAGGAATGATGCTACTTAGTAACTGAAGTATGAACAGTCCTATCATATGAATATTTGTGAATATCTACTTTGAGTGAACATTATACAATAGTAAATTGCATAGAAGAATTCATTATGCACAGCATATGTTTACTGTTTATTCAGACTAGCCAAGAATAATATTAAAAAGAAAAGCATTTGCTACAAATCTGCTAATAGGCAAATTTACCTTAATAGGCTCTGAAAGATACCATACAGCTAACAGGAGAAACAGTGCATGGAATGTTTACTGAAGCTCCTGTTTCTGCTTCTGATAATCACTGACACTGCAGTAAGCAGAAAAGCCAGACTGCTGTTTGCCATTGAAACCTCGATAAACAGACAAATGTATAATGGAGCTTACAAATGTCCATTCAGGAAAGTACCAATTATAGGTAAAATATTTCCCTTTAATTATCAAATATAACTACACACATGAGGTACAAAAGTTAACCAGATAGAAAAAAGCATCATATTTAGTTGAACTGAGTGATCTGAATTAATATTCTTCTTCTATAGCTGAAACTATTTTGTATGACCTTGAAGAATCTATGAACTCTCTGCCTATGTCTAGCTCCAGGGCATGTACAAAATCCAGCCACATCCTGGATTCTCTATCAGAATGGGGGCACAGATTGGATCATTTTTGTCTTATTCTTTCCAACTGGCATTTCCTGTTCCCAGTGAAGAAAATACAGGTATTTTAGCCGGAATGGAGACAGAGTGCACTCTAGAGAGGTTTTTGATTTTGTCAAGTGGGTGTGTCAACTCAGAACCCTAAAGGTTTGCACATGCACTGAAGTGCAGAGAAAAAACTGCTTCAAACCTCCTTCTCTAAAATGGAGCTAGAGCATTTTGCCACTGCATGAGAGCTCATTTAGAGTAAACACAGGAATTGATACTATGTGTTCATAGCCAAAATTTTAGTTTAAGCCTGGCACATGTCTGCTAGATTTGTTTACAGAAACAGATTAACTATGAGTAATGTCAAAGAATAAACCAATGGGACATGCAAATTTACCTTGTAGGAATTACGTCTAGCAGGACAAATAACATACGAAATGTTTTCAAAATATAATACACACGTAACACTAACCGAAAAATTGGCTTAAGGCTATATGAACACCTACCTCTTGTTAGACATGACAAAAGTGAGCTTCTTAAATTAAAAAAAAAAACCCAGTAGTCATGCTTAAAATATTTAGCATTAGCTTCCTTCTTGTTGGACTTGTATGGTTTTCTGGACAAGTTTTGAAGGGCTGCTTTAAATTCGTGTAGTAATAGTACTTAACTCCAAATTACAGGCACAGTTCTTCCTGCTTATTGTTGAAATAGAACCTCAAGAAACACACAGGAAAAAAGAAAAGGTCTAAATTCCATCTCTAAGACAGCTATACTGAAAGAGCAAAACTGAAAAAAAAAACTTGCAAAATCATTTTAACCTTCAAAAAGTTAATTAGATTCCATTTGATACAATCACATAATGATTTCTTCATTCACCCAAAACACTATAGCCCAATCTCCTATTTTACTGCTAAAAAATTAAAATCAGTATTAAACTCATCTTCCATCCACTTTATATAGTAAAGCTAAAGAAGTTGGCATCACCATTTCACAGCATCAGAAACTGGTAACGATGTGGGAATAGTACGAGCCAAACTACTATGTTAGCATTTACTCTGAGGTTTATGACATCATGAAGCAATAAAACCTGATTTTTTATAGCTGCGTTGAAAACATCCACATGCTGCTCTCAGGCACATGGGGTGACTGGGGATGGTCCTGTGCAGGTCTATGGGATGGACTCAATGATCTTGTGGTTTCTTCCAGCTCAGCATACTCTGTGACTGTGTGCAGCACTCAACTGTAGAAGTGCATGTTCAGGTAGCTGACTTGGGATCAGAGCAAAGTGGCCTCATCCAATAGCTGTCCAAAGGCACAAGGTTGAACAACAGGTCTCAGCTTACCACAAGAACTATGTGGGGTCCAGAGACAGGCACTAGAGTTCAGTGAAACTATGTTAGGTAAAGGCAAGAAAGACAAGCCATAAAATTGTCTCTGGTTTAGGACTAATTGTTGCTACAAGACTGCATTATGATTTGGATATATTCAATATGTTAGATGACCTTTCCCTTATTTAATTTCAGATACATAGTGTCACCTTCTCTTAAATGCAGTGTAACTTCTCTCACCTAAGTCACCAGGCAGCAGGAAGTACCTGAGGTTTTTTCGGCATCACTGAGCCTGCCCACGCTGGAGGTGAGTCTTCCTGACTGATACTTCAAGAAATAGCGGGAAAAAATTTCAACATCTTCTATATGTCTTCCTACTCACCTAACAAGTGTGTAAAATCAGTTATAAAGAGCAAATGCGGAATGTTCAACGTTCAAATGTTTGACTAACCTAATGACAACCTAGTGGACAAAAAATGGCAAGACATATTAAGTCAATTAAAGCCTTTGACACCTTACTGTGAACTTTGTATATAATTTCAAGTTCTGAAATAACTCCAAAGTTCAACATGAGATATGTAGAGAAATAAACAATGCTGACTATGTACAACACAAAGACACATGAAACAAAAACCTATTTCCCATATGTTCAATACTAAATTAGCAGTTTCGTCTGATTTTCATCAACTAGAGATTAAAATGTATTATTAATTCTATCATAAAGCAAACCATGCTAGTTAACAAAAAATCAAATACTCATTCATAAACTCACAGTACTTCTGCCACCCTCCTTAGTCTGCTATAGGGAAAAATGATCAAGATGTTATAAAACTCTTCTTAAGTGAAACTGGCTGCTTAAATACAATGATTGCTTTTCAAAAAAAAAAAACAAACCAACAAACAACACAACAACCATCCTTTAACATGCTACACTGTCTTGGGTTGAGCTGGCAAAATGCCAACTGTCCGAGACAGAGTGAAAAGGGGAGAAGGAGGAGAGGGAAAGAAAAACTCCAAACCAGGTTCATGCTGAAACTAACTACATGTATTTATACAGAAAAGAGAGATTAAAAGAAAACTACAATATAACACACTCTTACACAAGTTTGATAGATATAACAAGAAATAACCTCCCACTCCCCAATTAATACAAAGTATATTACTCTAAATCTATAAGTACTCTAAAAGACACTTAGCAAGAAACAGAAAGAGTAACAACAAAATATTTCTCCTTCCCTGAATTCAAACACAATGCAAGCAGCAGGAACAGCAGGGCCCACTCGAGCAAGACAAGAGGTGCACCACGTCCTTTTTGTAGCCCAGCCATAATGGAACTGAGCTAACACCTCCCACTGCTGCATCATATCTTAGGTTTGCGTCATCTGGTATGAAATACTTCCTTGGTTACCCAGTCAGGTGAGAGCTGTCTCTACCAATCCACGTAGATTCTCTGAGCCTGCTAATTTGAGGCCTAGCTAAAACCACTACAGACACAAATCTTAAATTCATCACTTTACTAGCAATGCTGATTTTTGACTCCAATATTTTTTGAACCAATGAAAGATCCTGTAAGAATTATGTAACTTTGAACAGCAAACTTCTGTTAATGTCCCAAAGAAGCAGGATCTCAAATTCATAAAGCTTGCAGTGTATAGTGATATACATTCACTGAAATGTGACTTTTGCCCTAATTTGTTACGGGGATCTGATTTTGTATTCTGATACCTCTTTTAACGCCTGATTTTACCATGCAAAATGATGTTGGACAGAACATCTACCAATTACGAGACTGAGATTGTTCATTCCCTTCAACTTCCAAAGGCGAAATCAGATGTATATCTCAGATATGAGGAACAAATAATGCAATTACTGCACAGATTCGTAACAAGGTTCCCCATCCCTGTATTACAGAAAATTGAGACTTTTTACATCTTCCAAAGAGCTTTTCAAGGGCATCTTGCTCTGGTTGGGCTGCCCAGGATCTACCAGCAAGGTCATCAAGGAGCATTTCAAAAAGGCACAGCAAAGCGTTGCAACTGTGTGTCTTGGGGAGAGAAACCTGCTTTATTTATTGTGATTCTGATATGTTTTTAAAATTTACAGTATCGTCTTTACTCCCTTCCTTCACTCCCAAATTCTCCCCTCCTCTTTTGCTTCCTATTCCTCAGATCTTCTCTTCAAATGCATGACTCACTCCTTTGAACTCAAGGAAGTTAAAATAACAACAACCCAAAAACCCAATGAACACTCCCCCACCCCTCTCCCCCCACGAACAAAAAAGAACAAAATCCCAAAAACAAAACAAAAAATTAATGAACAAAACGAAACAAAAAACCAAAACAGCAAAACCCATGAGCTTTAAGGGAGAAGAATTGCTTTCTGATATTTACTTTTTAGGAAATATTTTAAGGCACATCTCTGGACTTCAGAAGGTCCAAAAACTTTCAAGAAGAAATATGAGTGAGAAGGAACCAGAAAGGGATATTCAGAGGGCTAAACCTGTCATGTAACACCACATGGGCTGGTAACAGAAAGGTGAAAAGAAATCTGGTCAGTCTCTTCTCCCAGGACAATAGCAAATGGCCTCAAGTTCTTCCAGTGGAGGTTTAGATTGGATATTAGGAAAAATTTCTTCATGGCAAGGGTTGTCAAGAAGTTAAACAAGCTGCCCAGGGAAGTGATTGAGTTACCATGACTATAGGTATTTAAAAACAATGTGTAAATGTGGCACTTAGAGACATGGTTTAGTGGTGGACTTGGCAGTGCTGGGCTAATGATTGGACTTGATGATCTCAGAGGTCTTTTCCAGACTAAATGAGTCTATGATTTCACTGAAGAACACAAGTGGCCTGGCCCAGTTAAGCTGCTGCAAGATGGGTGCAGCTAGTAGAGATGGTGGGAAACAGGAACCAAAACAAATTCTTCATAGGAAAGAGGAGTGTAGATAAAGTGACCTGCTTCCCACAGGGCTAGACATGGGTTTGAAGGCTGTGTGGAAGTTTTTTGTATTTTAGACATAAAAATCTTGCCTCATTAGAGGAATATCATTAGTCCTGGAATAAGCTCTCGCTTATGGCCTCACTCTGCCATCTCCAGGCCACCACTTCCTTCTTCCTCTCTGTTGGCACAACTATTCACGGAATGAGCCAAACCAGAGAACTGGTCCACATTAATATTTGGCCAAAACCACCCAAGGATACTAATTTTAAACCAATTTAGTTCCCTGAGCTGACTAACTGAAGAAATATCTTTGCCTACTCAATATATTTCCCCTGTGGTGGGGGCAGGAATGTGTGCTTGTAAGGTGGCTCCTCTGTTGGCAGGGATAGGTTATACCAACATAAATCTCGGCTTCCAAGATATGCAATGGGAATGCAGCAGCTGCCTGGCCCAGCAGACCTGGAATCACTAAGCAGGCCATGTCAACCTATCCTTTAGATCATAGTGAAAGTTAAGAATCTAGCTCTGGTATAGAAACAATATTTAAAGCATCTTGAAGTATTTTTCTCTACTATAAAAGTAGCAGAAGTGAATTGCCTAAAAACATACAAAACCTGGAATTACTGACTGACATATGCTTTCCAAAAAAGTTAATCTATAAAAGGTTCTTGGCTTGTTTAAAGGGAAAGAGGTTTCCAGAGGGGTGAGACAGAAACCTATGGCTGCACTGCAGAAATTCAGGAGGCTGTTCAATTGACTCAGAAGTGCCAAGTCCACCCATTGGGAGAGCCAAGAAGCCTACTAGAATTGACTGGGTTTCCCTTTAGCGCAGAAGTCCAACCATTGGAAATGTAGTACAGAACTAAGGCTGCAAGTTACAGTGGTGTTAACTGGTACCACTATAATTGATTTTCTACATACTATTTTCTGGCATTTATCTGATCCAATCTTCTGCAGCTGCTAATATTTTTCCTGTCAGGCAATTTCATATTACATCAGTATAACTGCCACATAACTATGCAAGTCTTAAAAATCTCTGTACGCATTTATGCCAGCCCTAAATGTGTAGAACCTGAGCTCAGAGTAGGTGCTACAGGTCTGAGACATCACTGTGAATGCAATTTGCATGACCTAAATTTAGTCTGGATGTATCTGATGCACATTGCTCAATGAATTTGAAAATCAATATCAAAGGCAACTTGGATGTAACCACAGGCATCTAAACAACATACAACTTTCTTGAACTCTTACAAACTTGTCTTAATGCTGTCATAAAATCATCATACAATTATTTAATTTTTCAGTACTTTTTGGTTCAATTTTTCCATTACTATTTCAGATTTTTGGTTCACAGGTGCCCTGTAACTTTGTAGGAAACAAAGCCTGTTTTCCTTGGTGGCAAAGTCTGCCTGGGACTTATAAACCTGTTGTGTACTCAATGGAATAAGACAGAAAGATCTCTGATCTCCTCTTTGGATGCTCCAACATCAGAAGGACATAGAGTTGACGATAAGAGGTCTGAAACAGCTCTCCAATGAAGACAGGCTGAGAGAGCTGAGGAAGAGAAGGCTCCAGGGAGACCTTACAGCAGTCTTCCAGTATCTAAAAGAGGCTGATAAAAGAGATGAAGAGCAATTTTTAACATGAGCAGGATAGTGATAGGACAAGCAACAACAGTTTTAGACTACATGTTGTGTGTTAGGAGGAAATTCTTTACTCAGAGGGTGCCGAGACACTGGAGAAGTCGTTCCAGACAAGTTGAGGTTCCCTCATCCCTCCAAGTGTTCACAGCCAGGTTGGATGAGGCCCTGGGCAACCTGCTCTAGTGGTGGCATTCCTGCCCATGGCAGGGGAGTAGAACTATATGATCTTTAAGGTCCCTTCCAACTCCAACCATTCTATGATTTTATGTTTTCTTCTCTTATAAATAAGCATTTATTTTCAGTGTATCGTTAACTTGTAATGTAGTAATGCTTGGGTTTAGTGCCATCTCCAACACTGCTATGAGAAATTTCCCTCTCTCAGCCACTACTGTATAGTCTGAATTTTACCCTAACTTTGATTTGAGTTTTGTTTGGATACTTATTGAGGATTTTTATTTGAAATAGAATGAAGTTAAGTAATCACAGGATAAATAATACCACATAGTATTTCTTACATAAACATACAGCTCTTAAATTGCTTTTAAAAGTTTGAAATTTTAAAGCCAGTGCTCAGCAGAGCACTCAGATTTGGAGCTGGTTAAAATGTATTTCAGAAAATCTCGGAGAATGTTTCTTAAATGGCTTGTACATTTTTTTCTAGCATGGAATATTTTCATTATTTCATCATAGCAGAATATAATAGCAAGCATGTACATGTGAATGGAAAAAGACTAATTCAGGTCCCTAGCCCAGTCTCTTGCTCAAAGCAGGGCCAATGTGAACACTACAACAGGTCAGCTATGACTTTCTCTAGATAAATCTTGAATATCTGCAGATAAAGACTCCCTAGCTTTGCTAGAGTAGCTACTCCAGCGCTCCTCTACCATCTAGATGAAGCTTTTTCTGATCTCAAACCTGAACCTCCATTCCTGGCACTTTTAGTCACCAACCACAACTGTTTTTCCCGATGATATCAAGAAGAATTTGGTACACAAAACAGCTCCCCTCAACTTCTCTTGTAAATCATGTGCTCTAGAACTGGCCATCTTGGTAGCACTTTCAGCAGTTTTTCAACAAGCTCCTTGACTAGGTCTCCCCTAAATAGACAGTATAAGATAAGATACATTTATTAGCAAGAAGCAACTATAGCCCACAGTTGTCATTAAATTTTAAACATACATATTTTTTAAAAAAGGTCAATATGTCACAACATGTGTTGTGACTAGTATCATAACAAAATATCATCGCCTACATTTCAATGAAAATTGCTTCTATAGATTCAAACAGCAGGTGTTTAACTCATGTTTAAATTCAAAATTTCAAAATTAAGTCATTGCACTTTTTTCTTTGCAAGAACTGTCATCAAAATTGAAGTTTCAAATCCAGATTTATATTACTGCAGCATTTCTAATTTAAAAGTAGGTAAGATCATTACAGAGGCATTTAACTATTTATATTTATTATTTTCATTTGAATATGTGCTTCTCGGCAGACTGCTTTGATTCTTGAGAAGTGAAGTTGCTCAAATCTTTCTTATCTCCATGTATGTCAGCATTAGAACTGAAACATACACTACTATGACTTCTGGCAATAGCAGCACTGCTTTCTTCCTGCAACTTCTTTGTATCAAAACAGGGCAGGGGAGAAAAATAAGAAAGAAAAAAAAAAGAAAAAAAAGACAATGGCCACAAAACAGAAATTATTGTTACTAACCTTTATGCATTCACGATAAGAAATAAATTGTGGAGCAATGGCGATCTCTTAACTAAATCCTGGCCTCTCTTTAGACATTTCCATTACTCTCTTCTAGACTTTTTGTATTTCCTCTGTGATTATATTTTCAGATAATGTACATGGAATATTAAGCACTTCTCATACTACAGGGGCAATACTGTGTGTTTTCTTCATCCTTCTGCAAGCCCTTCCCAAACCTTCTAAATTTCAAACTGCTGGTGTGCACAGAGCAGATGCAGGCATAGTTATTGCTCATAGTTTCTCTGTTCCTATTGTTAGGCACAGACCAGACCTCCCATCAGCAAAATGCCTCATATCAAACTGGTAAAGAGGAAAATATGACATTTATGGCATGCTCCTATTTCAGTTTTATTATTTGTAAACACCTTTTTGTTTTCATCTTTTGTTTGTTTGTTTTGAATCATGGTATCACATTAGCATTGTTCTAATTACCTTCATCACCCAAAATACATTTTCTAAACTACTGGCATTTAGCCTCTGAAATATCAGTGAAATAATGCTAATAACCTCTGCTCCTCCTTTCCAGTGGAAACAAAACCAGTGTCATCTTCATGTCCTCACAGCCCGAGTTACCTTCCGTAGTCATAGAAAGAAAACAGGAAACAACAATTCCTTTGAGAGACACAAGGAGGCAAAAGGAAGAAAAAGTATCTGAAAAAAATCATGTCCCTGAAAAGTACAAGAAACATTTATGAACAACAGCATGAGGACTTAGAAAATACAGTCTAGAAAATACAAGAACAACATATGTACATATATCTGATGCTGGCAGCTACCAAATGGATCATACAGGGCATGCAGCTTCCTTAATCCTCCCATGACCATTGCCTAACCAGGTCAGACCCTTTATACTTTCTGGGAAACACTTTCCTCACAAGCACGTGGTTAAAAAAGTATCCTTTCCACTCTATTATCTCTAAATCAGCAGGCACACAATACATTGTTTTCATATACATTAAATATTGACTGTTGAATTCATTTTCAGCTGGGTTTGAATTTTTAAAATGATTCAAGACAGTTGGCTGCTGAAGCTAATATACACTGGCTGTGTAGACAACTTGCTATTAGCAGCTCAAATTTATTATTTAAAATTTCTAGATGTGAAAAATACATTATTATTTTACTTTCCTTTCTTGCCTATTATTGGATACAGTAACTTGTATTTTAGGCAGATCACAAAGCAACATTGAGTGTCTTTCAATCACTGGTATGTTGCATATCTTTGTTCACAACTTGAAACATAGATGGGTTTTTCTTTCCTCATTGCTTGTAGTTCTCTCTCAAACCAAGCCCATTTTCTGATGATACCAGCTGAAAATGAACAGTGGGTCTAAGGCTTGTATATAAAGACTTCACAAAAATTCCATGTCAGTCTGATTTCTAGATATTTAAGGGAATTCTGCATCCTTCTTGGGGAGTTGGCAAGCAAACTTCCTTATTTTCCAATGGGAACTTTGCTTTTCAGAGTTCTTCAGCAGGCAAAACCCACAAACAGCTTTTCCAGAATATTAAAAGTAATTGAGATAATGAAAAGCTAATAGACTTTAGCTTAGAGGGTTGCAAAGAATAGCCTGCTATTATTCAGAAAGCCCTGTAATACAGTACCTTGTTAATTAGAGATGATTCACAGATGACTTGCAATAGATTATGGTAGTTCTGAATAGCAATGATATTTTCATATTGAGCTCTTATCTACTCAGGAGTAATGAAGATTTAATTTTAATTAAAAGAAAGCCCTTTTTTCTGTTGGTTTTTTTGTTTGTTTGTTTGTTTGGCGTTTTTTTAGGCCTGTAGGTCCAAGAAATACTAAAGTACAGAAAATTCGCATCTTTTACTAGTTTTCCATACTTAGAGTTCTGCACTTTGTGGGTTTCTTTCATAATGTTCCCCACCAGTGGACATCTAAGCACCTGAATAGGAGCTGTCAATGAGAAGGCAATATGATCATCACTCTAATTGGAGAAACAGGCAACGAGTTGGGAAACTGTTTGCTCAAGGTCTCTCAGCAAGTCTGTGATAGAGTTATGAACAGAACTGGATTCATTTTAAATACAGGATTATCCCCTTACACCTCCATGCCTCATCACATGATACCATCTGCTACACTGATGGGCATCCGCTGCTTTAGCTGTGATCATTACAGTGGTACAGTTTGACATTATAATACCCCATTGCTACTGATGAAAGGGTTCCCAAGATCCATCACCTTCCCTCTTCCTTTCCCTTAACACTTTCTCTTGCCTTTTGCTGGGGAGTCTGAAATTAATTGGTCCAAGAAGCAGAGGAAATACTCTGGACACACAAATTTTCTGATGGTTTAGCTCCTGTGAACTGATCCCTGAGGATCTGGATGAGCCTCAGTACCCGAGGAAAAGGAGAGGCTGGGAGCATGCAGGAGCACGATGGCAGGACTGTGCTCTTCCAGGACAACTGCCATGGGACAGGCTATTAATTTACTAATTGACACACAACACCTTCTCCCATCTTTAGATAAGAGGGAATGAAAAAGAACAACTTGCATGTAACAATGGCATTAAGCCTTCTGAAAGTTCACCCAAAATTCCCTGGGATTTCTTCCCACTAAATAGGTAATAGGATTTATTATTGTGAATTACTAGAAAAACAGTAATGAACTAACTGATAAAAACCACAATAAATCCCTCAAATCAAATCCCTCTCAGTTTCCACATCCAGTAGGGTATGCCAAAATAAAACAAAGACAAAAAACCAAACAACCAAAAAAATCATAATTTGTCCCCAACCAAAAACTTACTTTCACATTTACATCTTCAATATAATTAAGCAGAGAGATAAGAGAGTACATATAACCCCAATGCAAATATTTAACTTTTTTACTTCTCATTTAGGACTCATGGCAAGATGTACCAGCATTTTTCAATTAATTCAATAGAGGGAAACACATGCAAGCAGTATTTTGGTCAGAAAGGGATTACTGATCTGCAAAAAGCTGCCTGCATCATTCAGTGTTCTCAGGATCAAGATCTTTTTACAGTCAGCTCTTCAGAAAGAGCACATGTTCCCTATATAAGCATTAAGCACATATTAGGTGCTTGACTAATACAGAAATAACAGTGCAAAAATCAATAATTACTGAGACTTAATTTGAGAAACCACATTTTGTAAAATATAGAAACAGCTAATCAAAGACAATGTGAAATAGCACAGATAAATCAGGACCTTTAATTATTTCAAATATGGGAAAACAGTAACAGATTATTTAATAACTACATGCTCGAACACTTTGCATTTCATATAGTTGGTTTCATTGTATATCTAATAATATGATGTTATATTTAACATCGTGAGCTTATCTTTTTTTCATTCACTAGAATAGTGGTTGATTATGTTTTCAAATGCTTTTTTTCCTTATTCATTGATCTGAGTTTTACCAGACTCCAAATCAAAGAAAAATCTCTCTTTAACACAAGTTTACAGCCAACCAACTATAATTCAGGGAAGTCTAAGAAAATGAAAGCATGCTTGTTCAAATATAAGCTATATTCAGCTTTAGAGCTGTGCCTAATGCTCAATAAACAGCAAAATCATCCCTATATTTTTGATTTATCACTGAAAGTTTCTTGTAGTTTCAACTGAAGACTTTCCTTTTCCAGGGAAAAGTTTAGGCAGCCAAAAAAAATCCCTCAAACCTCCCAAATCATTATATCTTTAGGCCCTGTCCCTTAAAAAAACTTTTTTCAATAGATGCATTTTATATTAAATACTTATTTATGTAAGAAACTGATGGTTCATCTTCATTATAAATCTTTCTCTAAAATTTGCTGTAGACAGAGTAAGTTTGAATGTGAGAAAATAAGTAGTAGTAACTATCCTTACATTTAAGTCTATAAAAACTCGGAGTAAAGTAGAGATGGCGTAGCAAAATATTATTTTTCAATCCCTGAATAGCTTTATGTGTCAAAAAAAAAAGACTGAGGAATAACAAATCTACCATGAGAGACTCACTACACGAGTCCTTCTATTCTTCAACATGGTACTTAGGCCTTCCTATGTCACTGCTTCTGTCAGCTCACAGAGGGTTGTCAGGACATGCTGAAAAAATATAACAAATTCCTGAAATAATTACCTTTTTCAGAACTTTTATTTTGTTGTCTCTTTAGCATATGAATTCTGCATATAACAACATACATACACCTGATCTCCACCATATCTGAGGAGATGCAGCAACACTCTAGCTTACGTGCCAGCCTCATGCCTTCCCAGTACACAGCTCGTGACAGTTCCTGTGGAACTTGCTTAACAATTGAGGCCCTAAAGGTTGCATGCCCAGAAGGATTTAGGTTTGAAAAAAGTCCAAAAAAAGTAAGACAAAAGCCTTTAGGTCATACATATATAAATACACACACACATATATATATATATATATATATATATGCATTATACATGTCGCTCTCACATCTAGAGAATGAAATGGAATGGTAATATTTAATTTCAAAGCTTATTTTGATTAGCCTTTTGTATAAAATTCCTTTTTGAGAAACACTTTTACTTTTATCTATATTATCTGTTCCATATTCTTTACTAGATCTAGGTAGGATGCTGCTCACTTACAACAATCACTAAACAACAGACAACATGACACACATCTACAAGTCATTACTTGCTGTGCTTCTAAACACAAATTTTCAGAACCATCAGCATCATCCTTTCCCCTTACATAACTGTGCTTTGCTGAAGGGAAATCTGGATTTAAGTGAAGCCCTCATTCTCTGTCCATGCCAAAGACCATACTGCCATTGTCTTCACAGAAGTCTCTGGGGTTTTTTGTGAAGGACCCATGATATTAAGGACCCTTCCTTTAAAAGAAATTTCTACCCAGTGATATAGATATGGCAGACACAGAGAACATGCAGTCACATGTGGTCCAACAGCAACAGCTGAATGTGTAAAATAGACATGTCCAAATTAAACAAGGAGGGAATCAAAGAGAATCCTGAATAAAGAAAGGTTACTCTTTAATTTCAGCCCACATGACTAGTAAACATGATTAGAAGAATTATTCATTAATATATATCAACTTTAGTTATTTTGTTTTTGTATTTACACATCTGGCCTGGAAAACTTAATTAGACCAGTGTACAGCTGCCACGTTTGCTACTTTGGTGATACTGTTAAGCATTCACAAAATGTCAACAATTTTTCAAAGATGAATTCCTAAGTGTTGCCGCTTTCACTTTTCACTAACAAACTGGCTCTTTAAAGAACACAGAACACTACTGAAATCTGTGAGGCTGAATGAGTCAAAAGCTCTCACAAGCAGAATTAGCTCCACATTCTGCACTCTCAGTACGCTGCCAGCTGGGCAGACTTAGGCTAAGCAGGTAACTTTGTGAACAGTCCACCAGTAATCAAACTCAGCTACTGCAGCAGAGGGCACCTTTCACTTTTACTGAACATGAATCAATACACCAGTAAAAGAGGAGTAGAGGAGCAGTAACATCATCGTCTGGTTTCTGAATGACAAACACATATTAATTTAATGTTATTGTCACTACATGGAAAGCCATGCACAAATACACTTCTTTCCTCTGCAATTCCCAAAAGTCTGCTGCATTCAGAAAGTGAGTAAAAGCAATTGTCACTTATGTTTCAGGTTTTCATTGTTCTCAAGTTCAATGAAACTTTCACTTACAGCAATGCTCTAATTCTGTACCCTCCACTGGAATGACAATTTCTATTTGCAGCATTTTTGCCCTCTCCCTTATGAAGAACAAAAGTGTGACATATGTTAATCACTGGACTTAACCTTGACAAACAACCATGAGGGAAGGCATATTCTCAACTCAGAAAACAGGGCATAAACTTGCAGGGTCAGAAAAGCTATGGGGTAAATTATGCTTGCGTTCAGAAGCAAAAGAAGCCTCCTAGAAGCCAATGCAGCTAGCAAGTATCTGTGCATGGTTCTAGATTTCTTACAGATTTAAGTATTTCCATGAAAAAAAAAATCAAAACAGACCACAGAAAGCAAACAGCAAAATAATTTCCTTTGAGATTTACTTACTTCTCATCAACCGAGTAATTACAAGCAATTTAGGCATCTTCAAATATTAGTTTCATGTTATCCTAACAAGGATTAGCACCCACTCAGGAGATCAAACAGATTTCTTCTCAATGACACAGCTTTCAGGAACTACCCAGCAGCTCAGTCACTCAGACTTTCTGATAGAGAAGCATTCAGGAGGGCAGATTTTGTATTAGCCACTGAGAAAGAATTGCTCTTCATTTTGTTTCAGGAATCTCAGGGAGGGAACAGGACAACAATAGGAAGGGTTGCAGAGGGAAGAATTAACTGGACAGGTGAATAACTTCTGGGTTGTTAAAATCTCTGCTACTGATTTCTGTTCCAGAATGAAATTGCAGGTTTTAGTTTCCACTTGAAAAAAACAAACAAACAAAAACAACAACAGCAAAACAAAAAAACACACACACACACACAGACATTAAAAAGAGAGAGAGGTACAAACATGAACATGTTTACACTCAACTTCATAGTATAGTACTTATGCCTGTATTTTTTTGAAACAACACTTGAGGACTTTCTTATCATACTCTTTAATACTGTTCCTGCAATACTTTCCTAGTAAGGAAGACGACTGTAAATTTTGTTCCTACAGAATGACATGGGTAACTCTGTCATGAGAGAGAGTAAAATGTTCCACATAAATCTTTGCAGGACTGAGTCCTGTAATGCTGTAATTTATTTCTAATTTCCCAAACCACTATGCAGATGACATAGCAGAATTATACACACATCATCTGAAACGACAGCTTTGCAGTTACAGAATCAAAACAGGCTTAGTACTCAGTCTCGTAACACCAGATCTCTCAAATATGTGCTTCCCTGCTTGCAGATTTAGGAAGTGATCCTCAGTTGCACTTACTCACTTTACACCTTAATTTTCATGCAGAAGAAATTGCCATGCAAAGGCAACGAGCTGTGTGATGTTCAGGGAAGTTGGTCTGTAAGTGCCTTAATAAAACTCACTTGCCTTATCCATCACAGAATGCTTTTTAGCACTTCCTGAGTTTAGGCCCTTTGCTAATCAAAGCTGCTTTATGTGTATTAGCCATGGTTATTCTTCAAGGGCAGGTAGTACAGCTGACAACTCCTACAGCTGAGCAAATTCACACTCCCATCTGAAGTCTCTCTTCATTAAAATAACACACAGTAGGACACTGTAACTAATAGAACTGTTATCCCTTAACTAAAACCTCCCTTGATCTGCCCCATCTGCAGAAAGATGCCTAAAAGTGGATAAAACTATAGTTTGCACCAACAGACAAAGCCATTTCTCTTTTCTACTTGACTCCTGGAAATAAAAACTGACTCATAACATTTGATCAGTTTTCCTGCTACACTATTAATTCCTAATTATTAATTCAGCTATGACAGAACATTTGGTCTTATGCTGGGCCAAGAAAGGCTGAACTGTTAGCTGCCATCTGTGCCTCTGAAAACACCAGTGTCTTTATTCCAGAACCTTTTTATATATGCATATGAGCATACACCACTTTGGGATGCAATAACTGGTTAAAACCAACAGCAAAGGTTTATAATTTTAAAAGAGAATTTGTCTTTGAAAAATTTTAATATCTTCCCTAATAATTCAGAAATCTAATGGAAAATCCTCTCTGAGGACCACAAGAGACTGTATAATGTGTTTCTCAAAAGTTTCATTATATCAAAGAAAGTGGAAGTATAAAAAATGCAACAGAGCGAAAATCTAAGTTATTGATTAGTTGCAGACATGTAACAAAGTAATGCATTGGTACTATGCATCAATAGATTCAAATAAAAACCAGGCACACCACAAAGACTGAATTTTAATTTTGAACACAACATTTTGGAGATATCCCTCCTTAATCTGATTATAAATACTAGTAAAGAATGACAGCATCCCTAAAAAAACACATTTATTTATATACTATTTATATACATCCAAGGTATGTTTAATAACTTGTATATATGAATTCAATATGATTTTATGAGCTCACCCTCACTTTTTTTTTCTTAATCCCAAGTGACAGAGATATTGTGACCAGGAAAAAATTATGTGAAATTAAATTCCCACCACTGAATGAGAATTGTCACTTTGGGCTATGTTCTACATTAGGCCTACTATCTATCAAAGTGATAAAAACGTATTGTAACTCATTTTGCATATTACTTAAGGTTTTCTTCTTAGTGTTAAGACATCATCATTGTTTCATTATTATCAAAATTTAAAATAAGAAAATAATCTCATACAGTTGTGTTATAATTTTTGTAAGGAATGCATGATCATTTACTCTTATCTTCATCTTAAATAATATATTAGTCACAAATGGTGTTAATACTAGCTGTTAATAACACACTTTGTATTCAAACAGACTCACAGGCAAAACCAAACCAAAGAAAAATAATACTTTGACCAGCTCCATGACAATTAGGCTGAGCTCAAACTTTTCAGAAAACACTCCGTTTTGGGCTAAAGTAAAGCTGAGAAAGCCTTGGCTCGCCAAACCTTTAGCACAGCGACTGAAAAACAAAGAGTTTAGTGGGATAATGTCTGCATTTGACTCTGTACATTTACTGATGTTGTTGCATATGATGAGATATAAAGACCAGACCCCAACAGGGGTACCAAGACATGGAAGCTGCTTCTCTTTTTAAAGCCGCCTCACAGCTGCCTGGGCTCCTGACAGACACACCCCCTACCACCAGCCCCTGCTTTCAGGTTCTGTCTTTGGTCACAATAAACTCCAGCAAATTGTGTGGGAGCAGAGACAGCCCCAGAGGGCACAACACAAAGAAGAAAGACTTGGATCATACTCCTGCCTTTACCATAACATATATGTATCACCTCAACCTCAAAGAGCAAACCACACAGCCTTGTCCACCCTCTGAAGGGCTGCAAATACACAGGGCAAGGCAAAAGTACCACAATGGCAATGGACCTCTGCAGAGCACTGAGTCCCACAAGAGCTCTGTTCCCAGACATCAAACCCAGTCAGGAGGACCTGTCCCTCCTTGCCTTGAAAATACCACCACATGTTATTTTGGCACTGTATAAGAAAAAAACAAAACAAAACAAACAAAAAAAAATAAAATTTGAGTTGATTTTTTTANAAATACCACCACATGTTATTTTGGTACTGTATAAGGAAAAAAAAAATGAGTTGATCTTCTTCCAAAGATGTGTAGAGATTAACCCTCTCTGATAGCAGAAAATGAACTGCCGGTACTCCAGATATATTTATTTGGAGCCTTGTGATTTAATGACTGAATCAGAGGTGACATGGCTAGGAGCACAGGGAGATCATTAATATCCATTGATATGTGGTATACAATACGCTTACTTAGAATTTGTCATTTGTACCCCAACTCATTCATGTTTCTTTATTACTGCTCAGCTAGAGAAAAGTACAGCAGTTTTCATATTTTGTCAGATTAGAAAATGAAGCAGTGAATTAAATTGTTAGTAGCAGCAATTTAGAGACACTGGATGAGGAGGAAGAGGAGGAAGGCATTTGTGCTGCTTCGTACAGAAATGAGGGCGAGAGGTGAAAAAAAGTTACTCAAATGCCAGCACTGGCTGGAAACAAGACACGACCTCATGAAGGTGACAGCAGTGATCCTCTCTGCAAACCAGGAGGCATGACCTGAAACTGGAGAAACTGCTTCAGTTTCCTCAATGCTGCCTCTTCTCTTAAATGCAACTTTAAAACAATAATGCCCTCCTATCTTTAAAACATAAAAGTATCTACTGAAAATGAACAGTTATTGCAGCACTTGGCAGGGTCAGGCACTATATATGACCTAGTACTTGAAAAAAAATTAATCTGCAGATGGCCAAAGTCCAGACAGCACCCATTACACACCTGGCAGAGCTCCAGGAGTATTTTACAGGCTGCTCCACAATCTAGTTCATGATGGGACTAGCTACAGCATGCAATGGTCTCAGGGAGTCAGACCTTTTGACATTACTTGTTTTGTGTAATTTCTTCTCACCATGGGATTCAGCTTGTTCAGCAAACCCAGCACAGCCTCAGTACTGGCCAGCTGACCTTACACTGTTAGCAGGAATATTTTCAATCTCTATGGAGCAGTTCAAGGGCCAAAGACTACAAAGTTAAGAGCAGACAGTGTAACAGGCAACCAAAATGTATACTAAAAACGCAGTAGTACATATTATACTAAAATGCAATGCATAGCCCAGAGCTATAATACGATCTTTTCAGCTGGTTAAAATGGAAGAAGTGTGATGCTAGCAGACAGCATCTGACATCTTTAAATTTCATTCTGATACATAATCAAACCAGCTCCTGTCCACAGTAAGAGAAAAATTTAAGAACAAACTACAATTCAACAATTTTAGGCCTGTCCATTCCCTTTTGTTTCTAATACAATGAAAATAATAGCTGAAACCAACACTTGCCTCAAGGACTCTGATATCTCAGTCAAAACCAAACAAAATAAAAAAGATCAGTGAAGGAATTAAATTAAATACATACTGGATTATTATTATATATATACCAAAAAAGCATTTTAAAATCATCTCTCTGGAGAGTTTCAAGTGACTTCCCTATTGTGTATCATGGCATGAAATGATTACTCCATGCATTTACTACTTTGACTCTGAGTTAAATTTAAAAATATAAAGAGTTATTCTAGAGGTTGCAAAGGATGTCGTACATTACAGCTAAAATGAAGATTTGCTGCTTGGGAGGTGAGAAGAATCTTTTTCTATCTGGGTCATGAAGCGGTTCAGAGCAATCCCCCTGCCCACAGCACCCCGCAGATAACTGCACAGTGTGCATTAGAACAGCACTAATGGAAGTGGCTGACCCAGCTGAGGAGGACAAGAGCTGACTGGTCCAACGCATTGTAATTGCAATTGACTGGCAGAGCCCCAGAACAATTTATGGAGCTTAGAAGCAAATGCACAGTGTTGTGACTTCGCACAAAAGAAAAAGTGGTGCCTGCATTACAAATACAGACCTCTCCCTCTGCCAACTACTTTGCTCATGAAACTGTAAATGAAGATGGGCCCTCATACAGTAAACACACCACTAAATATGCATTATTTATAAAAGGAGGGGAATTTAGGGTAGAATGAAGACTTACCTTCAAAATTGGGGTTCTAGAGAGCTAAAAAGTGTCTTTGACAAGAGCACTTTTAGGTTTTTGCTACTGAATGATGATTGTTTTTTCAGACTGAAAAAGATTAAACGAATATTCCTGAACCTTGCTTTTCAATTTTAAACAGTGCAAAATGGATCTTGCACATCTGGCAGTCTAGATGTACATACTTGCATTTAACTATCTTCCCTCTAAATCCTGATAAAAATAACAAAATCAACTTATAAGTCCACTGTGCACACTCAATATCACATTTTAAATAGTTCTTCCTAGGTTTATTTAGAAAAATAATTTTCAAGCATTTATACTCTAAATATGGACATATGAGAACAAGAATAATAATTTCCAGAACTAAACACTAAAAAATTAATAAAGAAAAAGCAGGTTGTAAAAACAGTCAAGCTCCCATTCTCCAGCTGATTAAGATTTAGAAAGTTGGTGGGGGTCAAAAATTCTCACAAATAGTTTTCTTCAAAAGAAATAAAGATAACAGAAAAAAATCCACCACCACCCCCTGCCCCCCAAACCAGCAAACCTTTGGTTATATGGAATCCCTCTATCTCATCAAAACATAAATTTTCCTACTGGAATATTTGCTATTTAGTTATGCATCTTTCTATTAAAAAAATTAAATAATTAACTTTAGCAAGCCAAACAATTAAAGTTTCTACTATTCATCTTAGTACAAAAGACACCAACTAGCAAGTTATGGAACTGAAAACCAATCAATCTTCTAAAACAATACAAGACTTTAAAATTATGGACAAGCCATCATTTTTTCAGGGGGAATTTTGCTTGAATAGAAATGTGCATTTGTGGGTACAAGCTTTATTCTAATAGGAATGTTTGAGATTCATTTATAAACTTTTGTTTGTTTCTGAGCAAAGAAGGAAACTGTAAGAATGACAGATGGAAATTCACACACTGCAAATACCACCCTGTTGGCTTCTCCTGCCTTTAAACTGACACAGAACAAAATGGAGCTTTCCAGATGCCCCTTTATTCTCTGGTATGTGCTTCGTATGGGCTGTGTCAGTTCAGGGTAGAGAGCAGCTCACAGTGGGTGTTGCTATTTTGCTCTAGCGTAGGTGAGTAGGAAAAGGACTACCTGAAAAGGAATAGACGACTTGAAACATTTTCCATACTTCTCACAGAAAGGAAGAAATTTCCCTGGGAGTCTATCTACACTGTGGAAAAGAAAACAATACACTTTGAATTGAAGTCAAAATTAGAACTCCCTTAACTATTTCTGAAGGTGCACACTGCTTTTTCCCATTTTCAAAAAGAATTTTCTAATCTAACCCCTAGCATGTGTCTGTTGAGCACAACATCTGAGAAAGTAAGCACAGGCCTTCCTGAGGCTGCAGCCTGTCCAGCAGACCCTGTGCAACCCTGCTCACACTGAGGGACAAGCAACAAGAATGCACATGGTGGAAGTCTCCAGGTCACCTGGGTGCAATCTTTAGCACAGCTAGTTACATCAGAGACCACTGTCAAAGTCATGTACACAGCATGTGGTGGTACTGAGGAAAGCTAGACAGGCACCCTAGGAAAGAGGCTAGACAGAGTGGGAGACAGTGTGAGTACAAGACCATTTAAATAGGGGGAGAGTGATATTGCTTTCTTGTTGTCTTTCTAAAAAAAGCATTAAGACATTTTTTCTTTATATTCAATCTGCAAAACAGCCCAAGAAAAAGCTACAGAGCTATACAATGAGCAGTGTCTCTTCCATAATAATTCTGAAATTACTCTCCTGAAAGAAGATAGAAGCTGAAGGGTGTCTGCTAGTTTGTATTTCCAAGTTGCTGCTCTTTTCTGTTCATCTTAATTACCTGGTTCAAGCATAGGGCTTAGGTCAGGTCAACCTGTGATGTCACCAGGAATTGGGTGACAGCCGATGTAATTATGTGAACCCAATCAACACAGAAGGAACAGGGATATGGCAGATTGATGAATATGCATCCCTGCAAGGTCACTTGACATAAACTGAATCTCAGCAGTTTGTTGCAATTTTACTGCTGTCCTGCTTTGCTCTTGAGCAGGAAAGCGAAATCATGCAATGCTATGAGCATAACTGGGTGGCTCAATTTGCCAATACATTTTAATATTTATGCTATTTAATGAACTTCTTATAAAATTAAACTAATGTTCATGCCACATTTGGTAGATGCCTTCTAAGACATGGCATTCTTCTAAGCAGGTATCCATTAGGATGCTTCCTGGTGCCACCAGTGGGGTAAGATAACACGTGAGTTCAATTTATATTTTTACATTTTAGAAATATAATAGGAAATGGTTTGCAATTATACTTCAGCTTTTGCTACTAACATTCTTCACCCCCATCACATTTTCAGGTTAGAAAACCAAATGGCCTAACTACAAATGTAGTAATTTTTTAACTTTATATAGGCTATGCTAGCTTGAAGAGTCTCAAAACTGCATTGCTCTACCTAAGGAGTACTATGTGTCCTGGGAGAGAATATCCTGAAAAATACTGAGGCATCAAGACTGTCATCACTGCTAGGAGCATAAGACACCAAGAGCACAGAGAACTATGACCTGCAGATGCAGAAGGAGAAGCAGAATTACAGAGGTGCAGGAGGAAAAGATCCAAGCATAACAGTCTGAAAAGGATCCACAAAAAGGAGACAAAATCTAGGTGTTTTCAGGCCACACTTCAGAACCAGATTGGCAAGAGAGGCACAGAGATGGTAGCCCAGCTAAGCAGATGGTGTTCTCCCACTACAGCCTGCATGGAGAGCCTTCCATCTGCTATCACATTCAAAACATACTAAGATGGGAATTACAGGACTTCTATTATAAACAACATTTTTAATACTCTTTGAAAAATATTTATTTGATTCCATGTTAACATTGGTGAACTCAGGCTACATAGCCCCAGAAATACTCAGGAGGAGCTGAAGGGATTAGAAGGAGCAGCAGATTGCTTCTTTTGGTGTGCAAGTCACAGCTATTCCACAAGCTGCAGAAGGCATTTCAGATGTTAGCAAGACAAAACGGTTCTATTGTTGCTGTTTTCTTCAAAAGAAATGCTAGGTACCTAGAATACATACACATGTTTACCAGATATCTACCTATATGCGTTTTTAAATTGTTTTGGTGGATATGAGGTGTTTTTAATAACGGAGATTTCTTCAGTTAGAATCATCTCACAGACAGTTGATTCTTTACATACTATACCCTGATCATTGCTTCCTCCGAAACAAGGTGGCTGATGAAGTTTTACATGGGATGATGGCACAGGCATAGCTAGCAGAGTCTATAACACAGGTTCAGCATAGGATATCTGTAGTACATTTCCTTCGACTGCAATTATTCTTCTATGCTTGTTCTAACAAAATTGTTTAAATAAATATCCAGGCCCCAATACCAGTACTATTTAGTCCAGTACTTTTTCTTGCAACACTGTTACGATGCCTAGTGACATGGTAAGATCATGGAATCTAAGGAGAGCTGGATCATACTCTTTTGGACAGCAACTTCAAGTGTTATTGAAAAAACAGCTGAGCAGCCACTAGGCAACATCTGAGAAGAGCAGCACATCACCTTTTCCCAGGTTCTTGAAAAAAGCATCTCTGACAAAAGCATAAGCTGCTGCTGCTATGGGCTAAATTCTCAGGGCAACACAATAAAATTCCTCACTTCTGACCATCTCTGACTGTTACTACCCACCAAAACTGCCACAGCATTCAAGGCAGCACAGCAGTCCCCTCTCCAGCCCTCCCACTGTCAA
The DNA here is from genome assembly GCA_013396695.1 of Sakesphorus luctuosus. Lineage (NCBI taxonomy): Eukaryota > Metazoa > Chordata > Aves > Passeriformes > Thamnophilidae > Sakesphorus > Sakesphorus luctuosus. Next base: position 895,425 of record VWZD01007791.1, on the reverse strand, counting down.
GAAGCCCCAGGAAAAAGTGTAGGGCAGCAAGTCCCTGCACACACCTTCTCTCCAGGCCAAGGCATCCCTTACCTTCTACTCTGAAAATAAAGGGTGGCAAAAAGAATCAAATGAGATGAAAGCAATTTTATCTTACTTTTCCATTTATATGTAGAGAATTAAGAAATAGCTGAAAGAGAATTAAAATATACAAAAGCAAGGAAAAATTCATTGAGATGGTAATAGGGAAATATGAGGGAGGTTTGTCTATCAGAACTGGTAAATAGGAGAAAATTACTGGGGAATACTTATATTGCATATCACAACAGACTTTTCAAGAGTAAGACTTTCTAAAATTTTGCCAATTATGTTAATAACATGGGCTTGGAATATTTTACATAAAATTATAACTGCTAGGATAATTAAATGTTTAGAAAATCCTGCTTTGACAACAGTAAAAATCATACAAATAAAAGGCACTTTAAATTTCCAGTTGCTATGCATTTGTTTTCCTGGCTGGAAGAGCACTTAATGTTGCTGGAAAGCCATTAAGCAACAGTAGTCATTTCCTAAACCTGGTGACACTAGCACTGTTTACAAAACAACATCTTAAGGGACTCTTCAAACTTGCATCCCAAAGTCAATGCAATATTTATGGACTGCAGTATTTGTTCATGGCTCTTCCTATAGATAATTCTGTCATTGCACTATCTTCAGCATTTAGGAAAGCAAAAATTAAAGCAGAACTTTAAATATATGTAGGGATATTCATATGTATTTATACAACTGGTTTGTAAGTTGAAGATTTCCTTTAAAACCTAGAAACATATTTTAGAGTACTTGTTACAGCTCAAAATGAGTAACAGTTCAACTTCACCCTTGCAAAACAATTGACCTGCCCTGTCTTAGAGTCTAAAACACACAACATGTAGAAACAGATGAAAATATATAGAGAAAAAGAAAATAAAAAAGATATTCAATGATGAGAAAAAGACATCCAAGGAAGAGCACTGAAACAGCAGCAATGCTCACTGATGTCTAGATGTCCATTCAACAACAAGATCAGCTATTTTAAGAATAACCCTGAAGACAGTTCAGAATTTCAATTAAGCACCTGAAAGCATGGACTTCTAAACAATTTTAAGGACCACGCAGCTTGGTTTGCACAGCCCCTTTAATCACACCCAGTTCTACTGCTGCATGGATTATTCCCTGTACAGAGAAGTAGATCACAGAAAAGCAGACATGGAAAGACCAAGAGACAGAGAGAATCAGTCTATAGTAACCTAAGTCTTGTCAAGTCCCTTTTTACAAATCCTTAAACAGGCTCTCTTTTTCCTCACAAACTGAGGGAAATTATCTGCAAGAGAGAAAACTGAGTGTGGTGACCCAAAATGTTTCTGCACTTTACTGGTCTTGTTGGTACCAAATGGTGATATCTCATCTGTAGATTAATAACTACAATGGAGGGAAATGAATACTTCACTCCCAGAGAAAAGAAAAAGTACCAAATCAGTTTTACAAAGCAGATAGTGATTACCACAAATGCCAGTCAATATTCACAAAGTCGTATCATACAGATTTGTACTCTTTCTCTCATTTTGAGAAATCACATAATTTGGTACCTCAGACTGTAACTGTCAGTGCTGCTTCAGTATCAAAGCTGACAAATGACCACAATTCTAAATATATGTCTTCCCAGAAAGGCTAAGGAGCTCAGTTTTCACTCAATCCAGCATATACGCTACTTTTCTTTTTTGAATTCTCTGCAGGCTGAGTACCTGATATCACAGGTAAATGAAAGGGAAGACAAGCAGAGGAAATGACTGGGAACTAGGAAAAGTCTTCTGATGAACAACAGGTGTGCACAGTTACATATGATAAAGTTTCTGTGAGCTATTGTCAAACTGCAGTATAAAGCTCACTGAAGTAATGGTGCTATTCTCTCACTATATGAGCAGTTCAGAGGGGGAGCTGTTTTTGGATGTAAGTTGCATTAACAACAGATGGTTTGCTTCAAGAATGTAATAGTAAAACTGTACAGATATCCTAACATTCATGCAACTTTAAATTAATTAGGTTGGTCAATTCCTTCTTCGAAGAAAATTACCAAGAGTAACAAATTCAAACTAAGGCACTTCTATTTCAAACAAGTTTACAGACAACATATGATTTCCACTGAATTTTAACCACAGATGTTTGACTGGCTTTGCATAATAAATTAATGGTTAAAAAAATTAAGTCATGACTAAACCATAGGAGGGCATTTAAAACTAGGCAAAACCTTCCCAGCTGCTTTATTCTTTTGCTTAGCCTAGGGGACACATCTGAATGAGTGCAGCAGCCAGGACAGATGGCAGCCAACACATTCCTTGAGTCATACACCCTTGAGAATACTAGGTCATGATAAGTGCCTCAAGGCAGTGAATTAGAACTACCATCAAGTCACGTAAAATGTGCCCAGAAGGTACCATCCAACATTCATTGCACATAAATTAACCTGCCAAAAGGAAAGTGAACGACTGCCTTATTCTTTTGTTCTATATAGTCCGTGGTTCCTAAAGGGAACCCATAAAAAGTTAACCAAGTTTGGTGGCAGACTCAGTGGTCTTAGAACAACATTCAGCAAAAGGCTATTTTGAGGGTCAGCATAGACACACTCAGTGCTTCTAGAGAACAGCCTGAAGAATACTGGCATGAAATGCTAAAGCTCAGGGATCATGTTAAGAGTGACTCAAAGAAGCTCATCAGTAGAAAAGTATATAGGTTATCACAAATTCTGCATAGCAGAGGTATCTCATCTCTTCTCTTCCCCTGTCAGGCATTGGTTGCTCCCCATGCATCTTCAATGCTTATGGCTCTAAATCATGAGATCTGCCTCTACAGGCTACAAGGCTTCAGAGGCCAACATTTCATTCTCAGTACCAGTAGCAATATTGGCCCTGTTACTACCATTGCATAGTATTTTAAGGAAACATGAAATAATCACAAATGAATACTTATACTTCTAGGGGCATCATTGCACCCATTTTTAAACAGAGTAGAAAGGAGGGGCCTGGGAACTACCAAACTATCAGCCTCACCTCTATGCCTGGGAAGATCATGGAACAGTACCTCCTAGAAGAGGTACTAAAGAATGTGGAGGACAGGGAGGTGATTTAAGACAATCAGCAATGGCTTCACCAGGAGAAAGTCTGACCCTTCCTAACCAACTTAGTGGCCTTCTATGATAGAGTGACTAACAGCAGTGGACAAGGGAAGAGCTATAGATGTTGTCTATCTGGACCACTAACCCCATCCTCTTCTCTAAATTGAAGATATTTGATGGGCAGACTGTTAAGTGGATGAGGAATTTCTTATATGGTCACATACAGCAGGTAGTAGTCAACAACTATATGTCCAGATGGCAACTGGGGACAAGTGATGCCCCCTCAGGAGTCTGTACTGGAACTAGTACTGCTTGATATCTCCGTCAATCACATAATGGCATCAAGTGCACCCTCAGTAAGTTTGCAAATGACATGAGCTGAGTCGTGCAGTTGGCACACCTGCAGGATCAGATGCCATCCAGAAAGACCTGGACAAGCTCAAGAAGGGGGCCCGTGAGAACCTCCTGAGGTTCAACAAGGCCAAGTGCAGGGTCCTGCACCAGGGTCAGAGCAACTCCCAGTATCAATACAGGCTGGGGAATGAAGGGTTTGATAGCAGCCCTGCTGAAAAGAACTTCTGAGTACTAGTGAACAAAAAGCTGGACATGAGCTGGAATTGTGTACTTGTGGCCCAAAAAGTCAACCGTATCCTGGGCTGCATCAAAAGAAGCATGACCATCAGGTGGAGGGAGTGATACTCTCTACTTGACTCTTGTGAAACTCCACGTGGAGTACTGTCTCCAGCTCTGGAGTTAACAGCATAGGAACAACACAGATCTGTTGGAGTGGGCCCAGAGGAAAGCCAGAAAAATGATCAGATGCATGGAACAGCTCTCTTATGAAGAAAGGCTGTGAGAGGAGGGATTCTTCAGCCTGTAAACTGAAGGTTCTGGGCAGACCTCACTGTGGCCTTTCAGTAATTAAAGGCAGCTCGTAAGAAATACAGAGACAAACTTTCTAGCAAGGCCTGTTGCAATAGGACAAGGGGTAATGGTTCTAAATCAAAGGAGGATAGGTTCAGACTAGATGTAAGGAAGCAAACTTTTACAAGGAGGGTGGTAAAACATTGGAATGGGTTTGTCCAGAAAAGCAGTGGATGCCCCATCTCTGAAAACAATGAAGATCAGATTGGATGGGGCTCTGAAATAACTTGATCCAGTTGAAGATGTCCCTGCTCTTTGCAGGGGAGCTGGAACTACATGACCTTTAATGATCCCTTCCAACCCAAACCATTCCATGATCTCCTGATATAGGGAAGAATAGCAATCTGGTGACTTTTAGATATATACAAATAACTCAAAGGCATTTGCAAAAAAGTGAAGTTTGCCCCCAAAGAGATTAATGCCAGCTGCTAGTGCCTAGAATAAAAGCTTAGACCTTATTTACGTCATAAAACAAATAGGTCTAGTCCATCAATATCTAAGGTGCATGAGTGAATCAGCATAAGAGCCAAACAAACTGCAGAAGTAAGAAGTGCAACATATGTCAACAGCAGATGAAAACAAAGTGGAGAAATACAGTTTAGACATAATGAATGTACACCTCAATATGCTAGTACACCTTACGGTTGTAATTAAAGACAATGTAAAAATAAATACTCATTTCACATGGTTACTTGTTCATCTTTACAGTATGCACTTACATATACCCATGCTAATGTAAACATATATTTTGTTATAGAGAAAACAAAATCTGCTAAAAATATCAGAGGAAGAGTCAATTCCACATAACAGATAACAGCCCTTGAATACAGCAGACTTGGGGCAATGACTATCACTTGACAGGAAGTGGATCCACTTTGGAAGCAAACAAATTGCAAATTTAATGAAGAACAATGACAAGAGTTTGGGAAGTAGATATTTCCTATTTTTTTAATTGCACAAACGAAAGGAAATAGATGACTTTCTGAAAAAAAAGGAAATTATCTAATTGGCAATTAGCAAAAATCTCTGTGGAATCTACTCTTCTCCTCAGGGCCAAGAGTACAAGGATGGGAGTGGAATAGTAAAAAAAAAAAAAAATAAAAAGAATACAAGTTAAATTTTGTGTTTAGAAAACTGCTACCACAATTCTATTACTCCTTCACATATTAATACGTCATGAAGAGATTTAATCTTCGCTGATTACAGTCTTGCTTTTTCCTTTTTATTAAAACACTTCAACATTTTGTTCTTCTTGGTGTTTGTCCTCTGCTGTTTCACCTTGGTTTTAACTTGAAAATACCCTCATATTGTCTCTTATGTAATAGTAATTGAGATGATAATAATAAAATGACACAAAGAAGTACATTCCCTCCCTGAAGGTTTCAATATGCACTGTGTGTCAAGGGAGAAAGTATTTTAATGGATTCCCACACAATTCAAAATGAAGGTACTTTCAGGTAACAGAGGACAACTGAACAACAAAAATGGAAGCTAGAAGGGCTTGAAATGCAACAGGCAATACAGTCATCCACTGAAATGCAAGTCAGAGGCAAATTCATGCAGACAAACATGATAATTACCTAGGTTGAAATCTAGCCAGGATACTGAGTCAACACAGCTTTACTTTTGTAGAAACAAATGGGTCAGATGTTGGATTAATATTTGCACACGAAAAGTAGGGAATTCAGTGGCAATGTGGTGGGTCACCAGCGAAGCACAAACTGGGGAAAGAATAAAGACCAGCACATTATTTTAAGTAATCTTCCACCCCCACTGTAATCTGTCTGATCAGGCTTAGAAATATCCTGAGCAAAACTGACAATGATAGAAAAAGGAAAGAAAGGGGAAAGTGGAACAGGATTACACCATGGAAGAGTTAAAAGTGGTTATCTTTTCAAGGCTGGTTGTAGAATGAGTAAGATAGAGAAAGGTTTTCCAGGAAACAGTTCTGTAAACTTTCCAGATAAAATGGAAGTATTTTGGGCATGATTCTATTCTCCTTCCTGCAAATCAGGAGGAACTCTACCAAAGACAACCTTGTAAAACTTGCTCAAGAAAGTCCATTGTGCACCAAGATGAATGATTTTGAATGCACAAAAGAAAAGTGATGACCTGCTATCAGATTACACATTTACAGCTCTGACAAGCTATAAGGGAACAGCTGTTTCCAGAGAAGTGCTTCAAAATGCCAAATCTGTTGCTTTAATCAATAACAACATATTTTTAATAGTAATAATAACTGGATGAGGACAGTTGCTTCACGTATTACCTGTCACAATGAATATGCCATCAGTCTCTAGAGAGAACAGCCTGAATAGTAGTGCAACAGATCATGTACTCTCAGTCGGTGCTTTCAGCTTCAGATACACTATGTGCCAATAATTTGGCTACATACTGTAGAACTGTGAAAAATTTGACTAGCCAGAAGTAGCGAACTAGAACAATGTTCTCTTTTTCTCCTTGACCTGTAAACCCTGGTTTTTTTCTCTTTTGACTAGACTTCCACCTAGTCTATGCTTTATATACTATGCTCATACTTTCACACTAAAGAAAAAAAAAACAACAAAAAAACCCCCCCAAACAAACCAAGAAAACAGCAGATGGAATAGTTACAACCAAGTAACTCTGAACTGTACAGAATAGGCAAATGTACTACTTCAGGAGTTTTCTACAGCCGTACTAATGGGCATTGTTACAAATATAAACTGCCTAAAACATGGTAACATTCACCCATGTGATGAAGCACTGATCTAGATGTTCACCCAAGAGGGCAGAGAAGAGAGCTGCTGAGTACACGATACTGCTGCTCTGCTTCAGTTCCAGGATAGCCAGCAGGCACAGGAGGCAGTGTTACCACTACCCAGTTTACCTTTCTGTCCTTTATTAGGATGCAAACTGGTGAGCTTCCAAAAATCCTGGAGACTAGAGCTGACTTGACATTTTCTGGTAAACTGAACATCTGAAGACATCCATTTGTTGGCTCCTAATGTTTTCTCAGGAACACCTTAGATTTGCTAAGCTTTTGCTGCAGTCCCAGTACTTCTGCAGGTTTCTATCTCATTTCCCTCAGCTGTCTCCTTTTTAAGACAGGAGTTTTTGATTATTTGTTTCTTAAAGGGAAGTTTTTCCACACCTTCGATTACCCTAATGGCTTTTCTTCACACTGCTCTCGTTTCTGTGCCATCCGTTTCTGAAATGTAGGAGGACCAGAGATGCACACGTTATTTGGGACGCTGGTGCACCATAAAATTCTACAATGGTACAAAGACATTTTGTTCTCTGCTTTTCTTCAATGGTTTGTAGTAGTGTGTTGTGTTTTACAGAGCTACCAAGAACTGTGATGACATTTTCAGGGAACTGGGATAGTAACTTCAGCATCTTTTTTTCCTTAGTGGCAATAATCAGCCCAGGGCCAATCACTGTGTACATAAAACTGGCATTATTTTCTTCACACATACACCTGTTTACGTTTATCTGTACTCAATATCATCTGCCACTGCTGGAAGGTCCTATCACTGCTTCATTATCAATCCTCTTTATTCTCAGTGACGTAGTACCACTAAATTCATTAATTTCCTTGTCTCTCCTTTCTAGACTATTTATAAATAGCACAGGTCCCAGTAGTAACTTCCCTACACCAAGAAAACTTACCCTTTAATTCACTGCTTTTCCTCATTTTACAAATATTTCCTCTTTCAAGAGATTGCCACTCCATCTACTAAACTTTATATGGAGCCTCTGACAGACATTCCCAGATTTCAAGTTATATCAATCAATCCCCAAGTCCTAAAAACACTGTTGCTCTTCTGTTATCCATGCACTAACCTAAATATGATTCTTCTACTGCAGAATTTTCACCAAACATACAATTTCAAGGCATAAATCCTCTCCAGGGACAATCTCTAATAATACTGCCTGGAGCATTAGGAGTGATTTGCAAGATTTTCACATCATTTATCCCTGAAGGCATAATTGCATTAGCTTCATATCTTAAATTCATGCTATTAAAGGAGAAAAAAATAATACTCCTGTGAACTGCAGGAAAAAAAATAACTAATGGATGTTAGAATCAACAGTCCACCTAATTTCTCAGTTGTCCCCAGTATCTTGTTTCATCAGAGATTTTTCCTTCTTTTAGCCATCAACTAATGACCAGTTGAACTGGATTAGCATTTGCATACAGCATGGAAAAGAAGATTGTTATCTGCACAGTTGGGATTTAACTTTGCCTGAAACTGGGATATTATTAACTGTATTACATAGCACTTGGAAGTCCAAACTTTTTTACTGTGTTGTCTGCTATAGAGCATCAGATAACCAGCTTTGCTGAACTAAACTGAGCCAAGAAGAGTACATCCCCTGTCCAGGATGAGGCCCTTCATAAATTTTGCACTGCCTGGATCTGAGCATGTCGAGTCAGAACAATACTAACAGTACACACGTTCGACTGGAAAAACTGTTAGATGATGGTGCACACAGGAGAGAGGCAGCAGAGAGAGAAGCTGCCTAAGAAATGCTGCCTCTCTGGAAATAAATGCTCAGCCAATACAACGAGCACTTTGGCTGGGACAGTTCAGCCACATGACTGCAACATTTGCCATTCTATTCACCTGATGTGAAGTGTAGGAAGTGCTGCAGATGCCGATGCTTTTTATTGAATAGAGAACATTTCAACTGGCATGCTAGGCAACTTATATAGACAAAATTGAAAGGAAGTATAACTCCCCTCCTCTATACTGGGTTTCTGAATCCAGGTATGAGTAATATTAATAACCAGAGAAATTCTTAAGTGTTTCTTTTTTTTTCTTTATGTGAGCACGTTCAATTTAAACCTGGTTGAATTATAATGATATTCACCCACAGATAAGGAGAAAGCTTTTATGTGTCTTGGATGTTCCAGCTTGATGGAGAAATTCTTGTAACACAAGTAATTAACTGCATCAGGAGGCTAAAAAAGGCCAAAGAGACATTCCTGCTGGAGTACACTGTATATACTACAGCCATTTGCTAAGCATTTGCATTCACCACACGGTGGATGCATATGTAATGAGAAAATACAGAAGTTAGGTGGGCTAAGGATTATGCGTTTAGAGCCCTGAATAATAAAACCAACATTAAAACAGTGAATATGCATGATATTCCACTGGCTCCCTTCTACATGGGTACTAAATGTGCATGAGACCACCTGAGCAGTTTGAATAAAATCCACACTAAAATATTTACTAATAAATATTGTTTGGTGTTTTGTTTTGTTTTTTAATTGGTCATAGTGCCAAGTAAGTGTATTTCTCTAAACAGTATGCAAATCGATGGTGTTGCACTGACACATATTTTGCTAATAAGCAGGATGAGGAAGGTACAGTTTGTTAAGAAAAAATCTTTCACCGGTAATGCCAAGACAAGCATTTGTAATAATAGTTTTCTTTTTAAAAATAAGATTATTTTGCCCTCAAGGTAGCTGAAGGGCAAACTGAAAGCCCTCAGTCTTAATTGAATTTTGAGTATCCAAAATTGACCCACATACAGCCCTATCTATACAAAGGCATCCCCACCGCAGCTAACAGCAGCTCAGCACTGTGTTTCCAGACTGTCAGAACCAGCAGTTGGAGCCTGTCAGCTCTGGCAGCTGGTTTCAAAGTTCAGTGAATTGCTGGCTTAAGGTGATCTATCATTGCAAGTGGCTGCAGGAGCTTGAGGCCTGTGCATTGTCAGTGCCACTGTGGGTGAATTGTGGTGGCACAGCTTTTGTATTTAAAAAGAAAAATTTAAAAAATTGTAATGCACCAAGGCTCAGGTGTGATGGAGAGGCACATGTGAAAGCGTCAAACTACTACATTTTCAAGCAGAAACACTGTGTTCCTTTTTACTATTTTTCTCTCAGGCAGGGAACCAGAGGGAGCACTGGTAGATTGGTGAGTTGAGGTGACAGCAGTTAATTGATTTTTAAAATAGGTCTCTCTCTAAAATAACTAAGCATCCTTGCATGGACTTTAAGGGTGCTAGAGCATAAGAATTCTTTGACCTTGCTTTGTTGTTAGAACGGGAGTGTCTACCCTTGCAAATCCTTTGCAGAGAAATCGGATACTTAGTATCGGGAAGGAACAGAAGTCAGTTGCCTTAATGTGATATTAAGCATCTTAAATCACTAGTAATGTTGCCAGAAAAAGCAACTAACAAAAGAAAAGGAACTAACCAAATTTCTTCATGGCAGATGAGAACTGCAATATGAACACACATCCTGGCACAACAGTTTAAACTAACATTCAGTTACACAGCATGAACAAAAATCTTTCCAGCACACCACTGAAGAAACAGATTCTGTTTCCGGAATTCGTTTTATAAAATAGTTGAAATGCCTTTAACAATCATCAACATTGAAGTCTATTCACCTTAAGACAACAGAGCTGGTACCTCCAAGGCTGTACAGACATTCCTAGTTCAAGTTGCCTTTAATTTGGTTATCAAAATATTTTTCTCAGAGAAAACTGTGGCTTCCACATGAGAAGTCCACAAGCCTATCCCTATTTTCTTGGAAAAAATAGAAAGTCATATTTTAATTAATGTACAAACTTATGTATAAATTACTTAATTTCAAGGAAATTTTACAATCCCTCAGTAAGTATTTGCACACATAAACAAGCAAATACAGGGTGCAAAAATGACCTTTATATAGCTAAAGTGAAAATCAAAGATTAAGAACTCAAAAAATTACTTCAAGTTTACAGTTCATAACTGAAACCCTGAAATGTAAAAACTACCTTGAAGACTTAGGCATCTTGTCATAACTGGAATTATTCCATAGTACTGGTAGAAAAGTAGAAAGACTTCCAAAGAAAATTAGATGAAAAGGGAAAGAATAAATTTCTAATGTTACTTTAGTAGCACAAGAAAGAGAAAGCATAAGACTAGATGATAAGAATCTAGGAGGGGGAAAGAAAAACAAACAAAAAGTCACAAAAGGTCTAGGGATATATAGATTGAAAGATTGAAAGCAAAAATGAGTTCTAAGAGACTAAGCAGCAAATGGATGGCTTTTAAATCAGCAATCCTGTCCAACACACAATCAATTCTCAATAAATAACACTCATAAAATAAAAATTAACAATTAAAATATGCTTACATTGCCTTTAACTGATCAAGTTTAAGTGATGGACAAGATTTTGTAATAACGATCTTCTGGCAGTCTGACATTGATTTAAAAACTTCAAAGTGTCAGAAATTACCAAAGTAAGTAAATACAAAAGGGAAAAATTGGTTAGAGAGCATTTGCTAAAGAAGGGGCAAATAAACCTTTAGTCATGTCATGCTTTTATGAATATGGAAAGCAAAAAAAAGACACCAATGGAACCAAAGAAAGACTCAGACCAGGCATTTCAGATAATGGTAGCATTGTCAGTCTCAACATTTAGCAAAACCCTCTATTATTCTTCACAGCAGGGAACAAGGGAAGTAAAAATCAAGAGCAATTTCCTTCTGCAACCTGTCAAGAAGCAAGCATGTTTCCGGACCAGAAAGCACCAAGTAGATTTCAAACCAGCAGTGTCAAGTGGTTGTTCTCATTTTATACAGCTAATGTAAAGTGACAAGCACCATTCATAAAAATATTAAAGATTTTCAAAAAGCTTATAATAGCAATTGTGCTGTCAGAAAATCCAGTTGTTTGTAATCATGACTGGAATAAGACCAGAATGTGTAATATCCCTGTTGTCCATGACTAGGGTGCAACAAAATTAGCTGCAATGAGCAACTGAGAAATTTCACAGACAAAAGGTACATTTGAGTGATTTTCATTTCATTTCCCAAGTGGAAGAAACAGACCAGTTATTAGCAAACACAGTAAAATGTATTGGTCACTTTATTGACAGAGAAGCAAAAACACCATGCCTACTAATTCTTTTAAACCAGCTCCACAGCAGATAAAAGAATATCAAGAAATTAGTATCATCTTACCTTTTAGCAAGTAGACTATAAGATGATGATGATTAAACTCTCCCACAAGTCAAGCAATGAAAATCAAGGTCAGAAGGAGGCTTTTAGAAACTCATAGTTTAGGGAGGTGGATAAAAGAAAAAACATGAATTAAAATTGATATTAAATACAAAATTTCCAGTCATGTTATTAGATCTGTTCTCCCTGATCAGTGCAGAGTCACAGAACTCTGCAACTGTATTTGACCAAAGATGAACTTCTTTTAACAACCCCATGGGAAAACTCCAGAATCCCTTGGACAGAAATACAGTGTCAGGTAGCTTAGGCTGAGCATGTGGACATAAAATATTAAAGCCTAACAAGGAGGAAGTAACAGACGACATTAACACGTTTTAAGAATGTCAACTGATAACCTGAAGTATAATGAAAGAGCAAAGAAGACCTAGAATAGCAACACAGAATGAAAAGCGCCTCTCCAGCTAACTGACATAAAATTATGGGCCTATGACATCGGAGAATCTGTTTGATCTCTTGAATGACCCAAAAGTAGAAACAATTTGCAGCCAAACCTTCAAAACATCTCAGATGAGGGCATTGACACACAGGCATCAGACAGCTCAGACCTATAGTGAAAATAATAGCTTACCTTACCACTGAACATCAATTTACCCACTACAGAGGATCTAGGCATCACTTTAGTGCTTTCCATTATTGAAAATCAGATAGAGCAGTTAAGTCAAGCAAGAATTCTTCAATAATGTTTGTCTCTGAATGCCAGAAAGAAGTCTACTGCCAAGAAGTACTAGAGGCTGTTGCAAAAGGAGCCGTCTACTATTTCCCTGTTATAGTCAGAAGGCTGCTCCAGTCAAGTCTGGCACAGCCTCACAGGTTTGCTTAGGTGAGAGAAACGGAGCACATTTTGGAATGATTCACTGGTGCCAGGCAACACAATAGAATTTTCACTAGAAAAATAAATGAGGAGGCTATAGAGTCAAGAGAGTTTGCAGTTAAGGACATAAACCATTTTAATTCGCAGATTTAATATGCAACACATTATGACACAAACTTAAATCAGCCTCAATGTATCCACTTCCTCATAAAAATTATTGAGCCAAACTACTTGCAGACAACCAAATCAGGTAACAGAACAAATCAGCTTTATAGACACATTCAGCATTTTAAAGTATTGGACTGCTAAAGCACAATTTCACATGAGTAAGATTATATAATCTACTTAATTCCCAAGCCAGTAATTAACTGGAGGAGCACTTATCCTCTTATTTTATAAGGTATGACAGATTGTTTCATTGTGCAAACAGTATGCCTTTAGAGAGGGCAGAAAGACTTCTGTGAGGCTGTGTTCTGTCAAAGTACTGTAAGGAGTTAATATACTTTGGAGCTCTGGTTGTTACTGGGTGTGTTGTACACAGTCCCAGTCTATTTTGGAGAGGAGTTCTCCATTCATTCCAAAGAAAAAATACAGTCAAGAATTTGGGCAGCAAAAGCTACTCCATAATGTCTCGCCAATACTCTTCATTGATCCATCCTGGTGGGCAGAGAACATCTGGAAGGGAACAGCCTGCATCAGAAGTGTCTGGGACCTGTCTGCAGAGAGTGCCAGCAGGCTTGCAGGCAGACATCACATACTGTACAAGGAGGAAGCTTGTCATATCCTATGAAAGGCAAGACAGGTTGCAACACTTCCGAGATATTTGAGTTTTGTTTTCCCAAAGGAACTGCTGTTAAGTATGCAGAATCTATTATAAACACAGTGCTAATGCTTTTCCATAACTGATGTCAGGAGAAAGAAAAACATGTAAACACTAGAAGTCAAGATACAAACACAGGCCAATGCAAACATCATGTTTCCTATTGTCTACTTTCCCTATCAGCAACAGAAGTGACTTTTATTACGTGTCATTGTTTATCATAATATTAAGAAATCAATGATTTCAGGAATCATTACTGACTTTTTCTTTTTAAGTTCTTGAATTTCTTATGCTTTTACCTTTAAAAGAGCTATTCAAGAAGAAATTCTTATCCAAAAAAATTTACTACTGTCTTTTTCTTATGTTCTTCATCCAGAGAAACCCCAAACCATCTGAAAATTCTTATTAAAATCTAGACAAATTATCTCTGAAATAATCCCCAACCTAACCAGTCATAGCCTCACTGAAAATCTGATATGAAATACTTCAAATCCCAGCACAGGCTAAGTCATACTAGGAATAAGTGGATCTCCTACAGACTAGGTGAGTGCACTAATTACCAGCTTATTCTCAGGTGAACTGCTCTCAATTATTCTACTGGAGTAACCTCATCTTGTATAACTAATTACACATTCACAGGGCTAACTAGGCTGTTTTTCTCAGCCCACTGGTTAGGGGACTCTTCTCAAGTTGTGAAAGATCCAGATTCAATTAGTATTTTAATCACTTATATAAAGCAGAACTGTTTTCACAAGAGAGACCAAAATTGTAACATCCCCAAAATTGCCTCAAGGTTAAGACATTCATATAGGACACAAGTGACAATTTCAGGTTCTCAATCTGAACTACATTCATAGGACTTAAATATATGACATTGTGTGTGTGTGCTCTGCCAGGGCAGGTGCTCTGATCTGGATGCCAGAAACTTCCTCCACTGAGTAGTGGTAAATTCTGATGTTGAGAGACTCTGCTAAATGTAGATATCACTATAAAAATATCCATGTGGATACACACACGTGTGTGTGTATGTGTATGAACAGTAGCATTCCCTAAATTCTTTTTTACTGTGGAAAGAAGAGTAAGAAAAATATTCTTTTGAATGGAAACAACAGAAGCAACAAATATACCAGTAGAGTGCCTGATAATAATTTCAGGCTCAAAAGCCTCATCTACAATGGGTATTTTATAACTTGGAATATATAGGCCATAAAGATCATTCTTTCTATAAGATAATGGAAGAGGAATCTGGAATCCTATTCCTTTAGATCTTTGGTTTCTCAAAAAATATTCAGTGTGTGGAAATGTAAATTCATTTATTTAAGATACATGCATATATTTAAAGTCTGTCCATGAGTATTAAGTTAATATATGTACATTATATATGCTGTTCTCAGCCCGTGAAAGTGTCACACTATATGGTTATTCACAGCTTATATGACTTGCTCCACATATAGTATAAAAATATAGCTCAAGGTACCCTAGTCTATGACCACCTTAACAGACAGAATAACTGCTACTTAACACCTTTTTAGCCAGCAAATTTTCAGAATGTCAACATGATTCAATTTGCTGTTAATATTTTGGAATGTTCTCTTACGAAAATAAGAATCAAATATTTTATTTCCAGAAGCTTGTACTTAAAAGAATTGATATTCTAAAACATGATATTTCATTGTTAATGTCTTATATGAACATTCCTGATGGCTTAAGTGTTCTGGGGACAAAAACAATTATCAAAGCTTTGGAACTTCCCTAGAAGATGAAAGCAGCATTTGGCAACATCAGTAATTTCTCAGAGGGGAATTACTTTGGACATCTTGTGTTGATTTAATCGGTTCTGTGGAGCTCATTTTCAGTTCAAACATTCTTTAACTAAATTGCCACTCAATGGCATGTATAGCTGCCTCTGTTCCTAAGGAATCTATAAATGGAAGTGGCATTGGTACTCATGACTCATATACGTTGGCAGCACTGTGTGGGCAGTTCAGCACAGTATGTTCCCATCCCAAGACTGATCTACCTGGCTGGAACCTGTTTTCAGTTCAACTCATCTCCAAAAAAATTAATATTTGCATTCTGCCTCATAACAAAACAAAGAAATTAAATTAAACTGATTCAAATAATATGGATTTGATATATGCAGATTATAAATATTTTATCTTTACTGAAGCTCTGTAAATGTAATAATCAAGAATGTTTCCCTGACTCAGAGTCCATGAAGTTTTATGAGTTATCTGGTGCGGTCATGACTTTCCTGGATCTGATAGCCATAATACAAATTCAGAAACTACTTGTCTGATCCTTTAAACAGCTCAAAGTTTTGCCTATTCCTCCAATAGTATTTTTCAAAAACTATTTTTTAAATTAAAAAAATATATATTGTAAAATTTTATGTCCTCCATTTTATTTTCATGTCTGGTTCTTCTCTTCACCCTGCTTTTTTTCTAGTAACATAGCAAGGAAGTAACTTCATCACTATTTTTGCTATCCTGCATTACCTGCCCCTTATTCAGTGGTAAGAAATCCTGGACAACTGAGACTCATTCAAGAAGGTAAGATAGCTGCTTTGAACCGCTTTTTTGTGGTGTGCAATTTTTAATTATTTGCAAGAGTAGTTCCTCATTCTGCAGTTGGAGCTACAGGTGTTCATAGTTATCCCAGAAAAAGAAAAAAAAAGAAACAATCAATATTACTTGGGTTCCTGAACTATTGAAACTGGTGAGCAGTTCTTTATGAGAACTTTTATGAGGTCTCTCTTTTCTCTCAAATCCTCCCAGAAGTCACAGAACAATTTCTATTCTGCCTCTCTTCTTCTCTGTCACAGATTTGCTGTCATTTGCAATCAGACTAGTTCTGCACAGTTTTTCGGCACTCACTCCTACATCCCTGTGAAGGACCACAAAGCAAACAGTTTTAGTTGAAAATCAGCAGAACCTTTGCAAGGGAAACCCTCAAATACAATCTGCCAATCCAAACATCTGCTCCCTGGCACACCAACGCAGACGAGTGTGTGAGTGCAGAGGAGAGATCAGAGACTGACTTTTGAACAAAATGAGCAGACACCACCCATCTTGAAGAGCACGGACTGGGGTGAGTCATGAACAGGAACTCCACACTGTGCCCATTTTGTGGTGTTTTGGCTAAAGAATTAAGACATGCTCAAAAAAGTAATCTAATCTATTTAAACTGCTAGTTTAAAAATCAATTGGAAAGACTAACTCAAAACGTGAGAAATAAAGCAGTATTTTTCTGTAGTATAGGAAAAGTCTAAAAAGAATAGTGAAAAAAGCACAAACCCACATTGTGCTATTGAAGACTGCTGAGATGTGATACCAAAAACAATGGACAAAAACATCTTCCTTGCAGACAGGGTTTTGGCTTAGTACAGTTCCAGGCCTGGAGCCTCTTTTGCTAAATTTTGTACTCTCCCTTTTCTGAGTAAAGGAAATCAAGGAGTTCATAGGGGTTATCTTGGTGCTAACTAAGAACACAGGTGTGGAAATCTTCACCACTTTCCATACTGTTTAATTCTGGATTTTTCTCTTCTTTCTTCTCCAGTACAATCTCAGTCATAAAATGAACTGAAACACAGGTCATTGGCCATGATTTAGAAATAATCCTCCTTCTAGCCCTGGAAAATCTTTATCCAGACACCTGCAAACAAGTTAACACAAATTCCACTAGGAATACAGATAATGACAAAGAAAGAAACAAAGAAAAAAAAAACAACAGAAAAATGGTAACGAGTACAAAAAATATCACCTTTCACCAATCACAGGAAATTGAAAAAGAGAGGAGTTGTGCTTTAATTGAGAAGATAGAGCTCTAAGGCATATGAGTCTCTGGAGAAGTAAGAGACATCCTATTCAATGATGTTCCAACTGTTCCAGGAAAGAGAGTTGATATTCATTTCCAGCTCTGAGGACCCAAACCCATCTTCAACCTCAAGGGAGTAAAACTGCTGAAATTGAAGTTCATTGTGAGTAAAAGCACCAAATCCAGTAGAGGCAGCTTGCTCCATCCACTTCTACAAATCATGATGTGTGCAAGGAGGTGGCTTTGGTTCTCAGGGTAAATGTTTGAGACAGGTAAGTTGGCTGGAGACAGGCTAAATGGTATATTCAGAACACACTGAGTGTGAAGGACTGCCAAAGGTATTTCATCCTTCTGTTTAATACTTCCCCAGCCTTTCCAAAAACCCCTGTATGCTCTTGTACCAACAGTTGCCAAACGATACTCTCCCTTCTCCTTTCTGTGTTGATCAAATCCACAGAAGGACTGCATGCAGGAAAAAAAAAGTATTTGTGCCAAAAAGGAAGAATGACCACTAACTAGTACCTCTTTTAAATGGATGTAAATAGGTTATTGGTAGGAATCAGGTTTTCAGGGTGTTTGAAACACCTTGCCCTTTCATTATTGGTTTGCAAATGTGGTCTGCTATACACTGACCAACTGCAAATAATTGCCTTTGCTCTCCTACACACTCTGGCTTCCAAGGACAACTTATCTCACATCTTTCTTTACACTGAAGCCTTTCAGTAAGAGGCTGAATTGGAGCAGATGGTGTAAGGGGAAGAGGAAAGGAAGGCAAGAAATATCTCTTAGCCCCAGTCTAAACTGTGATAAAGATTTCCATCCACAGTACAACAATATTTGCCTCAAGAAAGAAGTTTATTCAGCTGCTCAGGAAAAAGGCTCAATAACTTTCTGAAAATGTGTTTTCCTACTGACATGGTCAGAAATGACACATGCCATAGAGGCACTGAATGATTGAAGAGATACTGTTAAGGGATGTGCTCTAATTTTAAGCATTCCTCTACTACTGGCAAGCAAAAATAAACACCTAGGAAGATGTCTCCTCCAGCTTTACAGATTATTCTGAGTACAACTAGGCTGTATCTATGGGCAGGACTCCATCCACCTCCTCAGAAAGCCTAAATTCACCTTGCTGCTCTGCCAAAGACTCCCTTGTAAACCATCATGAAGTTGCTTGCATTTGCCTATGTGGGCTACTTCCACCAGCTTACACACTTCACCCCACAGATCTTAATGACACGAACCACTGCAGATCTTTGTAAATCAGAAGAAAATTAGCTGCAGTCCTAATGGTTCCCCCAAAGAGGGCTTGACTGTGGCACCTCTGCTAGGACTAGTTTAGCTTTTGTGCATATTTAACATAGCCAAGAGAATCAAGATTTTTTTTTTTTGGTGCCCCTGCTCTTCAAAGCTGAAAAAAGCATGAAAAGCATCATAGCAACAGGTCTGATGTGATTTGAAGCAAATATAACAGATATTGCAAACAGCATGGCGTAACCACACTATCAACTTGTGCCCCATCTCCATGTTAACAGCTTAGCACAACATGGTGTACAACACTGATTACTCAACAGACTCTTACTATAGATATGCTGTTAAAGAGGGCCTCAAAGTGTCTCCATTGTGTATTACATAAACTGACATTATTCATGAGTCACCTCTGCCATACCCCTACACTGATTTTTTTGTTTTTTTGTTTTGTTTTGTATTCCTTAAATATAATTGCTATATTACTCAAACTTTTTCTCAGACAAATATAAAATGGTTAGGGAAGAAAATGCTGAATGAAACATGGTGTATGTTAGAAGCATCAACAAGCAGGTCATCTGCTGTTAGAAAACAGGGCTACAGTACTGTTTAGTATTAGGAATGATGCTTCCCCTATGTGAGTTTATTTCATCCCCTTTTAATTTTAGCAAAAACTGCCATGGGAAGTTTCCCTCCAAACAGTCATCTTTCTGCCGCAGAACTTCTGTAAGTAAGTTTTAATTCCAACAAGTCAGCTCACTCATGAGTTTTTCCCAGAACACTTTCATTTTCGTATCTATGCCATAGTTTCCCTATCTTCAAGTTGCAGAACAGTCCCATTTATCTCATAACTGTTTTTGCTAAAACATTCCTGATTCTAACTGCACAACATATAAAAGCACCTGAAAGAAAAGAACAACATGGCCTTCAGAGCAGATAACAGTAAAGTCTAGTATGTTCAACCCTTCAACAATGTGTTGAAAGAGGATGAAAAAAACAGTATCCAACAATTAACTGAACACTCCAAATTCTATTCAATGAATGAGTCACTTCCAAAAAAAAGTGTTTATGTGATTCTGTAATTAAATGCAGTATCAGACCACATAGTTACAAGTATTCAAAAAAATCACAAGTTTGTCTTTCTAACCCTAACCTTTTGAATGTTTTGGCTCAGAACAATAAAATTACTTCCTCTCGGTGCCGTTTTGTAATTCAAATGGAATTGGGCAACATTTTAATTTTTTTTTTTATTTATTTCTGAGTTCATTTGAAGTTAATCTCTGTATTTTGAAAGCAGGAGCAGAATATCTCCATTTTTCCAAACACAGTTTGATGGGACCTGTTAATTTTGGGGAAAATTTTTCCAACTATTATTTTTGTAAGGCAAATTCTTCCAGAATAGGTTGAAGGCTGTGACTCTAATTTACCTGTACTGTGGGAGGAGTAAGGTTTTTACTTGATGCTTGCTCTACATCAAGTGCTTCTCCATCCAAGTGCTTTTGACAAATATTTCTGTATCTCTGCCTCCTTTCCACTGCAGGTCAAAGCATACCATTAAAACTTCTACATGCACGCACAGGCCGAATACTTGTTTTCTGGTGAAACCCACTGCAAAAACCTGTCTACCTGAGCTCCCCTTGCTGCACAGAGAACTGCCAGCTACCCTGACGGCAAGGTGGCCAAGGCATGCACAAGCTCTTTTAACACACTTTTCTTTATCCCTTTATCATTTAATTAAATCACCAGCAACTGAGTTTTGTAGACCAAGCTGAATAAAAATTACTATGAAAGGACAAAGTCAAAAGATACTGAAGATGTATTTCATGAACTGGGTGTCTGGCAACTAAAGTCTACCAATTGTTTCTTACTACAGCAGAATTCCATGAAGAAATATGCCACAGATGGCTTTTGGCTGCCTGCCAAAGCCTCAGTCAGTCTGACATATGTACAGCAAGACAACTGCTGAATTGAGTGTCAACATAACACACCCATGACGTTCCAAGTCACTTTTAAACACCAAGGCTATTGGCCAGACAGTTCATTTTACATACTAAAAGTAAAATGAAACCCAAAAAATACATAGGGCAAGTAAATTCAGGTCAACAGAAGAGAAGGGTTCATTGAAGGAGCTCTTAGCAGGATGAGACTGACTTTTTTTCCTGTAATCTTCTTGACAACAACCTTCTCTCTGACATGAGGGATTTACTGAACATTCACAAAAAATTGACATTACCCAGATGTGCTGCACAGACTGTAACTCAGGTGGGCATCTCAAACAATACCAAGAGCTTCCCCTACCATAGCTGCTCTACACTTCACAGGAATCAATGTCAAGATGCTGTAAACACAATTAAGTGGTTAATCTCTCACCAATTTACACACTTAAAAAGGATAAAATATACTATGATGTTGAAAATAATTAATAAGTATTTTTCTGTGTCCTTTTAATTCATATCTGGATTAGTGGCTACTACTTTGAGATATATATTAAAGTTCCAAGATGTTAAAATCCAGAAAAGAATCCATCTTTGTTTTGACCAGATACACTGATCACTCACAAAGGTTTTGACGGCACTTTTACCATTTGGAAGGATGCTGCATAGCTTAACTATGGCTTTTGAAGTTCTTTTCCTTCAAAGAAATCATATAAGGCCTAATTATAATTAGGACAAATACCACTAGACAAAGAAATAGAACAAAAAACCAACATACATAAAATCCAGATTAGATTACAACTCAAGTTAAAATGAAATGAAAAAATAAATACACATGACATATCAATTCTGTGGGCATTTGCTTCATGTTGATCTAGAAAGATTAACACAAATTAAATTTTAGAAGCCAATTTAATTCCGAATTTAAGTCTACCAACTTCAACGGAGCTGCATTAGGGTAAGATTTGTCTCAGAACATTAATTGAAGCATTCAAAGGTTGAGATTGCTTAGACATTTAAAAGGCATGTGAATGAAATTTAAATTAAATAATTTCAAAGTCTGACTGTAAGGCTATCAGGAAAATGGGGAAGACACTATGGGTTTCATTCTGCTGCCTCTGAAATAATTTTATTCTACATGAAGTTTCACTTGTATAAACACTACTATTTCTTATTTCTCCTTATGTAGGCAAAATCAGAATCAGGCTTCAAGTTTCTTGCCATCTGGTCCGAGACCTCCAAATCAGCTGGCTGTTGTTCCCCGAAAGAACTGAAATGCAGTAAAAGGCCACTGGCAAGCTAACCTGTGAACTGAAACAGACTGCAAGGACAAAACTGAACTGAAACAAATGATAGTTAATGAGGCATTGTTATTAACATCTTAGGTGGCTTTGCTTCACCAAATACTTGCACAATCAGGACAGATGTTTATTCAGGGCTTTGGAAAAACTTCACTTCAGCTATCGAAGCTGAGAAACAGCTGAGTATCTTTTCCCTATAGAAGATGCACTAAATTACACGTCAGCTTGTAAAATCAAATGAATTAAATCCCAGTGATAATGTTATAAAACTCCTCACTTACATCTACAAGATATACTTATTTCTGTACTCTTCAATTATTTGCTTACAGTCAGGATATTGGTAAATGGCCATAATCAGTAACCCAGTTTTTAATTAAAAATCACAATATTTTCCTATTGATAGCTTTTCAATGACAACTACATATGCTAAGGTAATCTGTGTCTAAATTCCTCCAAGATACAACAGGAGGTTGTACAGATCTTTAAAGACAGCTAGATTTCTTATCTTCTTTACAGGGAAAAGAACACTGCAGAACAAGCATTTTTTTTCCTGAAAAGCACTTCACATGAACACCTAATATAATCATGGCTGACTTGTATGCTCCTCAGCACCAATTTTTCAGGTCACTGTAGCCACCCTCATTTTCTCCTCTGCATATGAAAAAGGCGATGGAAGTACGTTCACTCAGTCTTCACAGATAAGGGTTTCTTTATCAGCCATTAGAAGAGCACACAGGTAGAAAAGGACTTGAATTCTCACAAAAGGAAATGCTATTTCAAGAGCTGCTTGTTTTCCTAGAGGAAGATCTGTCTTCCCTGTTGCTTGATTTGAAAGGAAACAAGTAGCACAAACTATGGCAAACCCTCCTTCAGGGGAATAACTTTTTCCTTCAGCCAAGGTTCTCAGGTTCCTTCCATGATCTCCAGTTTAAGCTACAATTTCACCAGACCAATTGTGTAAAGTGAAGGATGCGACACCAACGCCTCCATCCCAACAGAATTACAGGCAAGGATTTATCAGGCAGGGAGAACGCCTTTGCCATTAGCATTACACAGCATGTGAGCATCAGGCTAAAAGGCAAAACAGTTGCTGCTCATCCAGACTTTGTCCTTGCCACCATCCACATCCAGCTGGTGGCAGCATCTAGCCCTGGAACTCTGTGATTATTATACAATTTATCCTGTAAAAGCACCTCAAAGGCAAAAGGAACAGATGTGTCAAACATAAACAACTACACTGAAGGAAACAAGTTCTTCCCCTGAAGGAAATAAAAACATTTACAGGGGGCAGGGGGAAGATTTTCTAAGTCTTATCATCTCTTTCTGCTGTCAAATTCATGCTGTATCATACACAGCACAGGCACACTGTCAGGACTTGAAACTGATGAATTTAAGAAGCTGCACAGTTAAAACTGCAGCTTGTTTCCTGGAGTGAAGATCTGTCTTCCCTGTTGTGTGATTTGAAAGGAAACAAATAGAACAAACTATAGCACTTTCCTTGGGATGTAATTCCATAAGTTTAAAGGCATCACTTACAAAGCTGTTGTCAACGCTTACTTTCAAATTTCCTTGGCTTAATTTCATTTGCATTTTCCTTTCTTACCCTTCCATGGAAAAGCTGAGGTGCACTTTCTACACTTCCCACATGCCAGAAAGGAGCCTGACAGGTGTTTTACACTAAATCACACAAATATCATTTCTATAATTAGTTATTAAAGGGGTGAATTTAAAGAGTTTTAACTAAGGACTGAAAACAATTGAAAAATTATTATTATGGAATTAGGATGAAAATCACTGCTTACAATAATGCCTATAAACACAGATGGTTAACACATCAATACTTTTATTAAAGATAAAGCATTGAATAAATATTTACATCTGCATTTCTCGCTCTGGCATCCAAGTATCACAAGAGCACACTTATGCTTAAATACATTTATACTGATGCTGAAGGGGTTTTTGATTTTTTATTTTTTCATTTTATAAATTTTAAAAGTACTTGTAGCTGTAACAAATGTAGATTTAATGTGCTAGTATTCTGGCAGCCTAAGTTCATTGTTTATACATCCTAACCCCTACAACAGAGCAGTAGCTCAAATTCTTTTAGTTATTTAGACTCTCTTCAAGGTAAAGGGCTAAAGAATATCATAAGGCCTGCAGAACAAGACATAAACATAAGCAAACAACCTTGGGACTCAGAACACTGGAAGAACACCAAAGCCCGAGGAAGAGGAGCTGATGAAGACAGAGGATCTCAACGACCCCAGTCTCAATTCCTGGGGGGTGGAACAGGGGTGGGACTGGGGCTGGACTGAGAAATGTGTAAAGTAGTGATTGGAGGGATCATATTATAAAAGCCATGGAAACCAGGGCTTGGGGAGCACATGCATGTCATTGCGTATTCCTGTGGGCCTTCAGCCTGTTATTAAAGGACTTTACTTTTTATCTTATCCTACACTAACTTGGCTCAGAGTCCTGCTTTGGTGGGGTCTATCACAGCATCAATACATATAAACCATTCAAAAATTCTTGGCTGACAAAAGCAAGGAGAGTGCTAAGATGAGCTATTATAAAAAGATAATAGAAACATACTGCAAAAATCCACTTCCGTCAGTAAGTAACAACTATCTTTATTTATATACACAGGGATAAATCCAAAAATCAATGCAAAACTCAGGCTTTGCTCTTCTGAACTTGTAAATGACCATATAGGGAGGAAAGGGCAAAGCAGCTGCAGACCTGCCTTGTTCCTTTCACTCAGGTCTCTCCATGGCTTGTTCCAGTACTTGGCACGCACCACACGTGGTACCAGCTTGCAAGGAAGTGCCTTGGGGTGACCCTTCCTAGAGACAAAAGAGGCAATACCCAACACAGAGGATAATTTTGGCATAAGCAAAGGGGAAAAGTGACAGCAAAAACAAAGAGGGAACTGGGCCAAAGTATAGACATCTGAATCATTCTCTTGGGCATCAGCTCCAGAGCATAAGCCACAAGCAGTGGCACACAGCTCATACACAGATGCTGGCTACAGGCAGGCAAGGCTAGCTGCAAATCCTTACAAATCTCTTAAACAAACAAAGCAATCTCTTATAAAGTTTTTTTCTTGGGAAGCGAATACCACAGAGGGGAAAAAAATACTTCTTTAAGTATAACCATCAGTTACCTGGGAACTCAGCCTTTGCTCTCAAACAAAACTATTGTAGCAACTTCTGGTCTCAGTCATGCCAGCATATAATTCTGGAATAAATTAAAGCTTTCAGTGAAGTTATGATTTACAGTAGTGGGAATGAAAGGAAAAGCCCACATTTTGTTAAAATTAAGATTAAGGTCTTTGAACCAATATGGACCTCCATACCCAAATTTCTGATTTTGTTTTGTGTTTAAATCAAGTAAGTGCAAAAATCTTTTTGCGCTGCTTAGACAAAACCATGCCAAAAGTAACAGTGACAGGAATTTTACATGTTGACAGGCTCCAAACTCTTCCACATCCTCACCCTTTGTTCTGTAACACTACATTTATTTCAAATATTCTCAAGAAAAGAATGAAGAAAAAGAGGCTACACAATATCACTCATCTGTCCCCAATATGCCTGGAAAGGACCCAACTCTGCTCAACAAGAGCAATGCCAACACCAGCCAGAACTCCGAACAATTTCTTAAACTTCCCAACATTAGACGAGGGCTGAACCCCGACATTTTCTACTTCTCTGAACTTTATATAAAAGGAACAACTCTGTCCTGTCTCTCTAGTCTTGGCAGGATACATCAGATTTGCTCTCCCTACCATAGCAGGAAGAACAGCATTAAGCTCAGGCTTCAAGGAGCCTGGATTCAATTCCCTCTCAGTCACCAGCCCCCTGTGCAACACTGAGAAACCACCATTTGGCTGTGCCTTACTGGTCTCTAAAACTTGGATAACATGCACCCTTTTGAGATAAGGATGGGATACCTGCCTAAGTAACAGGGGATTGAAACATCTAAAATAATACAAATACATATAGCCTAATTCCACATTGTGACAGCCATTTTATGAAGCAATTTTCTTGTACTCTCTAAATACAAAACATTTTTGGAAAGGTGTAGAGGGAAAGAAGAAAATACTTAAACAGGACACACAAAATGTTTAATATTAGCTGAAGCTATTCCCTAGAGCCTTTATTAATTTATTCTTCTGATAAATTTGAAATATATCATAGGCAAAGCTAGAAACTTTGCAGTAAATGAAGCATCTTTTCTTTAACATCTAGAAGTGCCTTCCTCAAAACTACAGAAACATATCTCTTGGCAAGCACAGGTACGTGAGTTTTGCAAGTGAGTTGCTTATTGAAAGGACCGTAAAAGAGGCAGCATCAAAAATTAAGCTTATTACAATTTTAAAATGTGTCAGAGTTATGACTTGCTGTAAAAATTACCAAAGGAAAATTGCATGCAAATATATCTTGTTAGAGAATTGTAAATGATTTTTTAAAGGATCAGAAGAGCTACAGGGAGCACTGTTCTACACATCCCTAGTTCAGTAGTATTACTCACACAACACCAGGCATTAAATACTCTTTACAATTCTTACCTTGGCAATTGTTTTAAGCAGCATATTCCACCCCTAGTCCCTTACATAAGTGGGATAGATAAATAACAGCTGTTGTACAAATCATACAAAAGAAAGAAATTACTGACTGCTGAAACTTCTGCCAGCTCAGCAGGAACAGGTAGCACAAACAGCCTCTCTTCATTTAAGTTTTGCTGAAACAGGGCAGGCAGGGAAGTGTTGCCTTCACAGGTTCAGAGAGGTCAGTGGGAGCCACACAGCTCTCAGTAGCTACTTGGGTGCTTCTTTCATTAAAAAAAAAAAAAAAAAAAAGTGTAAAAATTCAGATTAGTTTCTTCATTCTTTGCCTTATTATTTTTCATTTTCATTTTCCGCCTAGAAATTTTGCTTTTTTCAGACCTGATGGAATGTTTTCTAAAGGCTGCAATTCTCTGCAGTGGGAGAGTCCATTATTTCTGGGGACAGTTCTCAAAGACAGAGGCTCTTTACCAACAATGGGTGCACAGAAACACTTTATCAAGAAAACATCAAGTTGTATTTGCCAGTGATATCTTCAAAACCTCTAATACAGTTGTAGGATGATGGACAGGGTTAAATCTAGAGAGGAGATTCAGAATTCTAGGGTAAAAAGCAGCTGCAACTCCATGGACGGACTGAGGTAGACATGCTTCCCAATACAATAATCATCTGCTCAGAAAAACAGAAAAGAGTGTGGAACGAAGACTACATGGTCCCCTTCCATTCAAATCCTAGCAGAATGGGGAAACATTGTGGTACTGAGATGGTGCAGGACCTGTCTGCCCAGAGAGAATCAAGGTATTCTGCTGCTCCAGCTAACAACCACATCAAATGCCATCCTCAGGTTCAAAGCCACAACCACCCCACTCCATCCCATTAGGTACACCATCAGAAGTAAAAGGTATTTATTACAAGAACCACTCAAACTCCATCCAAACAAAGAACTTGTTAGACAACTCGAAAAACCATACCTGTAATACTCGGCCAAAGAACTCCTCATGCCCCCTGAGTGCCATCTGACTCAGTCCTGATTTAAGGGACCAGGTGACTGCTGCCAGCACATGTACAGCCTTTGCCACTCTGTCAGGCCCCTGGTTTGGATGTCATCAAATGCACCTGCTCTGTCATCCATACCTCCAGAAACACTTCCTTACCTCAACCCAAGGAAATTTTTCTTGACAACATGTTTGTGTGAAAAGCTTTGGTTCTGAGGAGTAAACATTTTACGCTGAAAATAACCAAAATAGATATATTTCCGTCGCCACAAGCATGAGGAGTTGGAAATTCATAACAAACTCGATTCCAATAACAAATTGTTATTCTAAACTCCAGTAATAAATGTCAACTATATTTTAAGCACAGTGAGTCATGCTTTTTATCAACATTTAACAATTTAAATCTTATTTGTATTTTTTTGTGGTTGGGAATATTTTTCTTTTTTATTCAGTTTATAAATCACTTTATAGATTATTCTTTGAGCAATTAAATAATTCACATAGAACAGTTCAATAATGCCCAAAGTTCAAATAAAGAAAAAAGTAATTTCTACTCTGTTATTGTCAGAAACAAACAAATAGAGGAACCATTCTCATTGGATTTAAAAGACCTACAAAATCACTGTATAGAACATCTCAACACCCTTCTGAAGCAGATGTGCCTGTGCTCATAAGTAAGCTCAAGTTACTCATAAGTAGCTTCACTCACAAGTAAGCTAAAGTCTTAAAACAAACAGCTCAGATCCATAAGTAAAAACAGTATTATTCTTCAAAGTCTTGATCTGTTTCACTATTGAACATCATCTGAAGAAGAGCTTGATTACATTTGATTAGGTATTTAGGAAAAGTGGGGAGGCCAATCAGTTTAGGATTAAATGTTTTCAAGGTGCTTAATAATAATATAAAAAAGGAGACTCAGGTCACAACAAATACATCTCAGTTAGGAAACAAGAAAGTTTGGATCTTTTGTGCAGAAGTTTAGGAGAAAATTTAGAGAACAGGCAGCACAAAAATCAAGTGGATAGAGGGTACTATGGACAACAGATTACATGAATAGTCACCACTGCAAAGAAAAATCTATATGATTCAGAAGGAGATTCAAAAAGCAAATTCAAAACCTCATATTCTTGTTCCTGCCACTGCTTTGCAGTGAGAACTGTGCTGCAAATGCATCTGATCCAGGTCTGATGTCCACATGTCAAGCAGAATGTAGAGAAGTTGCAGAAGTTATGAAAGAACAGCCAGAGAACATCCTAAGAGTCATTCTTTTTCTTTTTGATGAATTCAATAGAATGAGCTGTTTAAGAAGGTATCATAACTATAAGGACATATTAGACCCTCCAACACACTTGCACCCAAACTGAGGAAGATACATCAAGAATCAATAGCAGAAGCCGAAGCCCACCACTTTCATATTTCCAGCAAGGCAAAAAAGGTTTTGAGGAGGGGTTAGTAGACAGAGGAAAGTGCCTGCCCCTTAAAGTCTTTCAGTAAAAGTTAGCTCCATGCTGGACATTCTCTTGCAAATGCAATTGCAGGCTCTATCCACAATAACACAGGGAGAAGCAAATGACCAGGAGAATACATGGTGCAACAGTTGATTCCAGGCTTGTACTCTGCAAATATGAGAAGCAGGAAGAAGCAGAATAACTTACAGAAAAGGACCAGTTATCAGAATATGTCACATCACAGAAAGTATAATTTGGGACAATTTGCTGTGTGCCTGTCACCAGTGACAATGGTAGAATTCAATAGAATTAATTGGGCTTTCTGCTCCTTATTTGTGATGTACTTACTGTTCCTGGCACTTTATATGGTTTTCAGAGACATTTAGTGGTCAAATAATATACTGCAACTCAATGTTCCTTAAAAAACTGAGAATGTAATCATGTCAGATATCTCTTCACATAGTGAAAGCTATGAAGTCTAAACATGGCATAAACAAAGGACTAAGAAAAAAATCTGTCTCTTTTTTCTAACACAGATTTTGTTTACCAATACCTTGATGTTGGAAAAAATATTTTAGAAGAGAAGTATCTCTCCCATAAGTAAAGATACACATTTGTTGAAATGTTGCAAAATAAGAATTTGTTTTCAATTGCTTTGGAACAATGTAGGCTGCCAGAAGATTTGAAAACCCCAACCTGGACCAATATTCTGTTGTGCCACAATTTTACTGATGATGACAGCTACCCTATTTGAAATAATACTACTGCATATTACTAAATCAATCAGAAAAAGAGGTCTCTGTCCTAAAAGTACTTCCTCCTAGCATTCAGCTTTGACACTTAACAGGGCTGGCAGGAGGAAGTGATTGACCTGCTGCTTGCAACAGTCCCTGCACGTCACAGGGACATCAGAAAGCCCCATCCAGCTCCCCCTACCATCCACACCTCCCACCCTGTGCCTTCAGCCTGCTCAGGTTCTCAACACAGAAAGCAGGCTTGGCTCTCAGAATTCCCAAGACTCACTCAAAATCAACAAAATCCTCAGAAATTAATAATGAGCTCTTTTTACTTGTCTTCCAGCTTTTCAGGCTATACTGCACCCAATTCACTCTTTCCAGGCTTCTTCTAGAAGGGCAAATAGATATTTTACTTTAAAAAGTTAAATGAAAACCACATTTCCAATGCATTAGCACAATTCATCGAGTCCAACTCTTAAGTCAATGGCCCACATAGGGGATTGAACCCATGACCTTGGCATTATTACAACCAAGTTTTAACCAGCTGAGCTAATCTCAGGACTGCTATGCAATTCAACAATCAGTGCAATAAATACTAAGGTAATTCCTGTTTCTGTCTCAAAACTCTAAATGTTTTTCCTCTGCCATCTTCCAAAGCTGAGTAGTATAAGTTTGTGAGCTCTGAAGCTCTGCCCAGTAAACCTGGGTAAGGTAAGATGCGAAACAACAGTTCCTAGCACTAATAAGCAAACATCACTCCACTTACAATCACTATTTTACTGACACCATTACTGTTACACACATATCTGACAGGAATGGCACTTCAATAAAATAAACTAAGTCATACCTTAGCTTGTAAAAACAAAGTCACAAATAAAAGCTTAGAGAGACGGAAGAAACTATGGGGAGAAAATACACTGATTCATGTGGCAGATAACAGGAACAAGGTGTTTTGGTTTTGGTTTAAACTCTGTTGAGAGATTTCAAAAATGCAAATACACCTGCCTTGAATTATCCTTCAGTGTGTCCATTGAGACATAAGGTTGACAACTGCAGAAAATAAAGTGATGAGAGCACTGATAATCAGACAAATAACACAAGCCCCGATTCTCCTGACTATTGCACCTTGAAGAGATCTAATTCTGCAGGTATGTAAACTCAGAAGGAACAGATGGGTTTTGTTTGTTCATACAAAATAAACACTGGCAAATCATTACTACATTTCTAAGCTTGCCTGTGTGATATAAAAACAGTCTTAATACAGACCACTTTAGTGTGTATACAGGCACTAGCACCACATTTCATGGAAATAAAATGCAAGAAAATCATTAATTTAAGACTTAAGGACTTTTCCCCCTGGTTTGACATCCTGAACCAGTCCACACAGAAGTCTGGCAAGTACCAAAACTTACAGAACACCAAAACTAAAGAGATTATGGGAGCACTCTGACAGGTCAGCAAGGAATGAGACCACCTCACATTATATGAAATTGCTGCAGGAATACAGTGGAAAGATTTATGTTTTGGTTTTTTTGAAGGAAATTCCTTGCATGTGTTCATAGATTGCCTAAGTTGGCCTAAAGAATTCAGAGAGGGATACACAAAATGATCTGAAAAATCTCTGGTACAGAATGGTCTACTGACCAATAGCCTAGACTCAGAATGGGTAAGGAGAACAGGTGATGGAATCTGATTTTTTTCTTTCTATAACATCCTCAGAGATAAATGCTTTTTAAAATTGCTTGTCTGAAATAGAGTATCAAACAACATATGGTGTATACGTCAGTTACTTCTGATTCAAACTTGCAAACTGTGCCAATATAATTACATGGAGCAGTACTAGTCTGGAAGACAGTTATTACAGAGCAAATAGAAGGATTACAGTAGGAGTGAGAAGGGATTCATTTCTAGTTATCTTGCAACAGATAATACTAAACCAAAATTAACAAAGAATCCAATTTTACAACTAATAAGAACTCCCCCTGGAGGACCGTGGGATACAGAGAGCCAAGATTCCAAGTACAGCCATTACAGCAAACAAAAAAGCCTGCATAAGGGTTACTGTTTAAAATAGGGGATGTAGTCTTCTCGTGTGGGTGCATTTCTGTCACAGAAACAGAAGTCTCATGCCATTTTGAATTAGAACAAAGCCAAATCAAAAAGGTGGGTGTGGGAGGAGAGTAGAGAGGGAGAGAAAGAATTTTGCTGCCCTTCAGGGTAGAGTCAACTCTAAAGAACAGATCACTACAGCACACACTGAGCAGAAGCCATGCCTAACAGCAAAGAACTTAAATTGCAACAGCAGCGACCTTAATGAAAAGCTATTCAAAAAGGCTGCATTAGTTATGTTGCCCTCAGGCTTCTGTTGAAAAACTACCTCAGTGAGGCAGCCACATGGGATTAGCCAATATAATGCTGGCATAAAAGTAAGAGGACATCCTGGGTCAAACCAACTAGGCCAGCATCTGCCTCAGAGGTGATCATACAACCTGCTTTGGGAACCAGCATGACAAACAGGATAAATATACAAATATTTCCCTCTCTGCCCTTCTCCCTGCAGCCTCTCCAGAACCTCCCAGCTTCTAATAACAAGTGGCCAATTGACTGCCCAAAGCAGAAGCAGCTGTGGCATACACTGATTTACTGAAGGCACTGCTAAGCGTTCTTATAGATGCACTTCCACACGTTCATTTTAGGGACAGAATGTCCTGTGTCATAAAATGTATACACAGCTCTCCTGGTGCGAAAGTTAGTGAAACTTGGAATCTTTCAACATCAGGTGTGTGCACAGATGTCACAATTAAGAGGCATGTGAAGAGAGGCTGTAAAAAGCAATGAGAGCAGACACAACAGTGTTCGAGAGCTGTTGTGTTGTGAACTTTAGTAGGTGTTTGGTGGTTGCTGCACCTCTTACCTTTGAAAACCTCATGTTCATAAAAGACCATTTATCATCATAGGTGTATATCATTACTGCCACTCAGAGCTTAAAAGCAGGAATCACCAGCAATGGAAAAATGGATCCAAGTATTCTACTGCTAGCAAGTGAGAAACATATAACACACTAAAATAAATAACCATACAAGAACTTTTAAAGAAGAAGAGAGGCCTCATTATCCTCAAGTTAAGGTAGACATTCTTTAGCTTTGTCAGGTACATCAGCTGATGCAAAATTATTATAGTGGGTACTAGTTAAGACTCCTTGATAGTTCTGACTTATAGTTATGATCTGAAAAACTGAGAAAAAAATCACCTCACTAGGAAATATATTGAGGCAAAATGGATTTTAAATGGGAAATTTAACTTGGAAAAATGAACAAATATTAAAAAAAAATATAATTAATTAACAACATCTCAGGACTTGTCAGTATAGAACTTTTGCCACTTGTCAGGGAAAAACTACTTCTCTGGCAGCTGAACAGTTAAGTGAACCAATGCTGCACATTCCAAAAGCATAAGATAGAAGAAAACATTATTATTGTCTCTTCATAGCTATTTGAAAGGTTTAGTTAGCACAGAGCATTAGGCTGAAATGTGCAAGGTAAAAGAGGAAATCATAGCAGAAAAAGTCTCTGCATATAGATGTTTGGGTTACTTTAAATAAGTGTATGGATGTTTATCATCATGCATTCTCATCCCAGTAGCATAAACCAGAAAACCAAGAAATATCCACCTGTTCCTAGAATCTCTCTTCTGTTGGCACTTCAAATCCACTTTCCCTTCAAAGCTGAAATACCTATGTCAGCCAAATATATGCCCTAGAGTTTACTAAGTGCTCTACTAGCACAAAGGTTTTCAAGGAAATTGTTTCCCTAGGAAGAGTGTTTTCAAAATAACAAAACCAACGCTGCTTTATTCTATGTGCATTCTAAGTATGTAGA
Organism: Sakesphorus luctuosus; assembly: GCA_013396695.1. NCBI lineage: Eukaryota > Metazoa > Chordata > Aves > Passeriformes > Thamnophilidae > Sakesphorus > Sakesphorus luctuosus. The sequence continues at coordinate 861,815 of VWZD01007791.1, read as the reverse complement.
AACATAAAAGTGAATGGCCAACCACATACTCTGCTGTCAGAGATTGATAAAAATCTTGAAATAAAAGCATGGAAAACAAATACAATAGTCAGACATGGAAACTGTCATTTCCCAAAAGCAATGCACCAGGCTTCAAAGTACTCTTTCCTTGCAAAGGAAGAGTCTAGCAATACCAGAAATTACAGCTTTCTCTGTNAGAAAACCATACAAAGCTCTCAGCTAGTACTCAGTCCTGTAAAACTAGCAAAAGAATGGTTCTTCTAGAATTTGTCTCATCACCTTGCAGGGCTTGGCTTTGCTATGGGAAGTGAGATCAAGTCCATGGAGCTTGGAAGCAGAATTAAGCAGCTTATGAACTTCCACAAAATTCAACAGTGGAAAAAAAGAGCATCTTAAGAGAGAACATTTTCTTTAGTTAAAAACAAAAAACCCTACAACCAACATTTTCCATTTGATGGCTACTAACTCTAAGTCTACCTAAGCAATACTTTCAGCTCTGTGTAGTTGTAGTATTATGCATTTTTCTCCATAAATAACATCTTTTACACAAGTGAATCTTAGGGCATACTTCAATCAAATTTTATTCACTATACATTATCTCTCTGACGGCCTAGATCCCCAGATGCAGAACATCAGTGTCACTCTCTTGATTCTCAAGATTGACTCTGAAGATTTTAAGTATGTGAACATTTTCACTCCAGCTGCTGCGCTGAAATTTCTAAAGTGGAAAATTACAGCATGTTCAGCCATCTCCTGAACTACTCACATCAGTAACTGAGAAACTTATTTCCAAATGAGCCCATAAAGAGAATTCAGGGAATAAACAAGTCAGTTCACATCTTTTTGTGCATGAACAATACAGACATCAATCCACATGCTCTATTTTGCACAATACAAATTAGTTGCAAAGAAAATGACACAAAGGCATGTAAGTTATGATGGGACAGTTCTACGCAAGTTATTCTGCAGGAAAAAAGCTATCATCTGATTTTTTTAAAAAAGGTAGGGATGCATTAATTACAATATAATATTAATTCACTGATGTTAGAAAACACTCATTCATCTGCTTCCATTGCTACACCAGCAATACTATTTTATTTAAGAGTAGTAAAGGGTTATGAAGTCAATGGTTGTATCATCCATGAAAATTCATGCTGCTTTGGATCATCTCACAATTTTAGTGCATGTATAGCATATTCCTTCAGAGGAAACTAAACTGTAACCTCTTCTGCAGCCATAAACAAAAACATGTTTCAATCCCACTGGGGAGTATAAGCATTTGTACAAGCATCTGGTTATTTGGACCACACTGAAACTACTGATTTCCTTTAATACTTGTCTTATATTGCATGAAAAGGGATACAAAACCAAAAGAGTCACCACTGGAAAACTTTGAATACTGTTTCTTTCAAAGGCTGAGCTGTAACAACCTATTAACAATATCTGAGAAAGTGCTTAGAAATTAATCAGATAGGAGGACAGTGCCTTGTACAATTGTATCTGATATAAAGCCCAAAACTAAGAGCTGGTAAATAGTGCAACAACTACAAGACCACTTTTCATGGATGTTCTCTCAAGCTAAAATGAATTAGGCCTCCTTGCACTCATTTCACCTGCTCTCTGTAATAGCCAATTAGATTCCTGGAAGTTTACTCAGCAAATATTTAATGTTATCGGTCATCATGAAACAGATCAAACAGTTATATTAACCTTATACATCAGGTCAGCACTTACTCAGAAAGCTAGCCATCAGCTCTAATTGTTAATACCTCAAACCCTTAAAAACGTCTCTATATATCACAAGCCCAGGGCCAGGAGGTTAATGACACGTATTACCTGCATTCTCAACCACACAATGGAGAGAAAAGTATAGTAATGGAGAGGAATGGTGGGAGAGAGTGTTCTAATAAGTGAAATTAAGGGTGAAGCAGACTATGGGAGAATTATAGAAACTATTTAAGTATGTCAGAACTGTCATTGCTGAAATCTATAAAACGTTGTATGTATACAAACCTCAAAAGAAAGAAAATAGGCAAGTTAGAGGTACAAGGAAGCAAGTGAATAAGTAATCTTTGGAATAGATTTAAAATGCTGTGATCATGTGTTTGGAGACATATTCTGACCCTCTATTTTACCAGCAGCTATTCCTTTGAACATGAATATCTAAATTCATAGGAATAGAGCTGGTCATATTTTTTCTGCCTCTAGGTGTCATATCCTGTAACTATCTCTGTAGACCCTTGTGTATTTTTCATATGCACTGTGTTTCACCATCCAGTTGCTTAAGTCCTCCACCCTGCCTCACTATTTAAGGTATAAAGTGATCATGAGAAAGGGGTAGAAATTCTTCCAGTAACAATGAGGTTTAATTATTTAATAAATAAAGCAAAATAACAAAAACTAAGCACTTTCCACTTTCTTCTATATTATGCTACTTGCTTTTGATTTTTATTTTCTTTTCACACATTGCCATATATCAATAGGTCCCTAAAATGGCTTATCACAAAATGAATCATGAAACTCAAATATTCTGTGAACAAAAAAAATACGTATCGACTCAATTATGAATAAAAGAAAAAGTAGTTTGGAGAGCCATTGGACAGAAATAACTGATATATATGTAGGTACAAGAAGGACATTCATTCTTAGTTTTTAAAAGATGAAACAATACAGACTTAACAGCTCCTCCGCATTAAATCCCATAAATCTGTGCAATGTGGTTTCTTCCTCCACATACTTCCACTGCTATAGAACTCAGTTGCTTCTAGAAAGAAGAACCTAGATCACTAGTCTCACATAAAAATGTGACCAAACTCCCAGATTGTGTGTACTGTGCAACCATTTCTCCCTATACAACTGAACTCCAGTACAACAAGCAAAACAGAACAAAAAACCCTTTACCACAGCTAATCCAAACAGAGCAGGGCTAGTTGCTTGCCAAGCAAATATCAACCACCACACATAGAAAAGGAAAATAAGAAACAAAGACTTATCAAGTCAATATTACACTTTTTATAAGACTAAATAAACTACCACTTTGGGATTTGGTTTTTCATTCTTCATTTGTACATTTGATTTAAGCTCTCTTGACAAGTCTAGAAAGGACAGTGATTAATAGCCATGGCCTTTTCTGACAGATTAGCTTTTGTCAGAAAAAAAAAAGCCCTTGAATCAGGTTATTTGGCAACCTTCATGAGTCATTGCAAATTATTCATAGATACAAGAATAATCCTCTTTTATTTATAATTGCTGCTCTTAAGTTTTATAATAAGGTATCTTACTGAGATTGATATCATATTTAGATAGCAATTCCTTTCATCTCAATAAAAGCCTTTAAGCACAAGGTTTATTTTCATCTAGTGTAACATGATAAAGCTTAAACAATCAAAGGTCCCGAATGAGGCCATGATAATAACACTAAAGGGAAAAGACCATCTAAATGAAAAAAAAAAATCTAGGCAAGACTTTTGGAAGCTCCCATTACCACTTGTCAGGGTAGTCATGAACAATGCTGCATCAATTTGTTTTAGTATTAATGCTGGGGGGGGTGAGGGGGGTGTTTCCCCCTCCCTAAAAACAGCTAAACCGTCCAATGCCTACTCTCACTGATGAGGCAGTCAGGTGGATTTAACAGCACACCATCTGTCTGTCTGAACAAGTTTCAGGGGCAGTGCTGCTAAAACATAAGAGGAGTGGTTTACATGGAGATCAGTGTTGCACAGAGTAAATAAAATCTTATGAAGCTAAACTGTAAAAAAATAAAAAAGAAAAAAAAGAAAGAAAAAAGTGCCAATTTCCACCTAAATTGTATTCCTTAAAAAGCATGTACTATTTTAACTGTAAGGACACTTTCCCCATATCTAAATCCCTTCATTTTTCAGTGTCATAGATTCAAGACTGCTCTAAAATACATCTCCATCTTTGAAAAAACAACACTCTCTATTAAACCTAGAGTCTGGTGAAGGAAGAATGACAGTCATGTAACAAGAAAACTTGTCTAGGCTTAACTGAGACATTTTTTAATTTCTTGCTCTAAGGTGAGGGTTTGGATTTTTCAGCTTGTTTGTTTTGAGAAAGACTTGTAAGTGGCTGGGTTGGAAAAGAGAATGAAAGGAATAAGAGGAAACCATGTTAGGTCAAGCAGTCCTTCAACTAGACAGAACATTCTTGATCTCTCTTAGCTTTGGTAAAGAACAAAGACTAAAGTAAAGAACCCCAGCACATAACTTTTAAAAAAGAGATGATGCACATGCAGGTGTTCATTTGCTTTTTTCACCAGCAAGTCAGGAACTTTGCTATTTTCAATGTTTCCATTCTTAATTAAACACAACCTAAATAAATGTGAGTCTTCAAATCTGGAAAAACATGTTTGCCTTCTTTGCACTATCAAATATAAGATCCTCGAAGAAACCGAAGGCAGTGGACAAGGAGGAAAAAGAACAGTAGGGGCACTTCTAAATTTATAGACACTCCTATTTTGGTCAAAAAGAAGAAAACTATATGCAATGCAGCTTCTTAAAAGCATGACTGGGCTACAAGCAATGCTGCAAGGCTGAACACGTCATGCTTATGACTACACTTCACATACAGATTTTGGTGCCACCCAGAGAGATTATCCACAATCACATAGATTAGTGAGGGCTTAAAAGGAATTAACAAAATTTGTATGTTTTTGTACTCATCCTTCATTCAATTCAATTAATGTGAAACAGTATCCCATTGCTGACCTCCAAGTAACTGCCTACCAGTATGGGTCAATTTCAGTTTACATTTCAGTTATTTGCAAAGGTGTATAAACTTTCACTAGTAATAAAAGGCCAAAATCTGCTTTATTTGGAGAGTCTTCTCAAAGAGGCAGACTCAGTTATTTTACCTTATCATACATTGAGTTACTATAACAACAGTTAATATAAAATACACTTCTTACTTAAATTATGTGGTATTTCAAATTTTGTTATTCTCAGTTGAACAGTTTACAGTCTCTTGAGGACTATTTAATTCATCACAAGCACTCTTCCCACATCTATAACATTATTTATCTTGAGTTATAAGATAAAGAGCATCTTTTATCTTCCCCTTCACATGCCTTTCACTAAGAACATAAGAGGAAAATTAAAAAAGTCACTCATCTGTAATACTGGTTCTCAAATCGGCTTGTAGGATTCCAAAGTGAAGCTCTTAATTAAAAATATATAGATCCTTATACAGTGATGCAACTCGGAGGAGCTTGTAAAGCAATAGCAGGCAAAAACATTAGCTTCCCTTCTCTGTTTGTATCTTCCCTGGTCATCGGTCCATGAGAAAGGAGAGAACCTAGTTGGAAGACCACAAGAATGGCCAGCATCTGAGCCAGCTCCTTACAACACCTTACAGGTCATAGAATCATAGAATCAGTTGGGTTGGAAGAGACCTCTGAGACCATCAAGTCCAACCCTTAATCCAACCCCCCTTTGATTACTAGATCATGGCACTAAGTGTCACATCCAGTCTCACCTTAAAAACCTCCAGGGTCAGAGTCCACCACCTCCCTGGGCAGGACATTTCAATGCCTGATCACTCTCTCTGTAAAGAACTTCCTGATATCCAATCTAAACCTCCCCTGGCAGAGCATAAGCCCATGCCCTCCTGTCCTACTGTTGGTTGCCTGAGAGAAGAGACCAATCCCCACCTGCTACAGCCTCCTTTCAGGTAGTTTTAGAGAGTGATAAGGTCTCCCCTGAGCCTCCTCTTCTCCAGACTAAACAACCCCAGGTTCCTCAGCCTTTCCTCATAGGACTTGTGCTCAAGTCCTTTCACCAGTTCCCTCCTACCTTCCTTTTCATTTTTCCCCCAGAATAGATATCCATTTCTAGTCACCAAACCCATCTCCAGTCACTCTACTTTCTTTTCCCTGCTCAGTACTCTGAAGACTTGTTGCCAAAGTCTTTCCTTCCCCCCTCTTCTCCACTACCATGGTCTTTTTGACTGGACACCTGGTGCCCGTCACCTGTGTCTCTGATGCTGGTTCTGCTTTGTTCTCACAGTCTTCTCTTACTCCTCCTCTCCAACAGCCTCCAAATTAATTCCTATAAACTATAGCTGTTCCCAGGTGAAGCACTGCTGCCCAGCAAGCCTGTGTGGGGAGGCTTCTCCCTCTCCCTAGGCAATTTGCAAGAGAGTCATTAGCCAGGTTTGAGAAGTCCAGTTTGCTCAGCTGCACCAGACCACAGTGCCCCAGGCTGCCATGGAAACAATGGACAAAACTGGGACCTGGGCATATTTTATTCAGCAGGCTATTAGCGTTTGGCACCTTTTCTGTCCATGAGGCTGGTTGCTAATGCAGCCTTACAAATTTCAGTGTTGTTTGAGGGATTTACTTAAGTGGGCAAACAACTACACAACCATCTGTAGGGCTTCTCATTGAATCAAGCAGTTGCTTTCTGCTCTTGAATTTGTCTTTCTCACTACAGTTAGAGACTAAGTTGGAGAGCTTAGCTGCAACTTTTAATAGGAAAAAGTAATTTTAAAAAATACTCTTTCAATGTAAAGTTAAGTGTGATAAACCAGAGGGCCATTAAAGGCAAAGACTAAAACAGAAAACAACTCCTTAAGTTTATCACTTTCATTGGCAATTTCTTTTTAATTAACAGGTTTCTTACTGCCATCTTCAGCTATTCTACAGAGATTCTGTGTCATCCAATGAATAATGCAGTCTATTATCACCCCAAAAGCTGAAATATTGAAGTGATAGCTTCTGCCACAATCTGAGGCACATGAAAATCATTTGACTTCCAGGGAAAACAAAGGAACTTCTAAAGTTGCTTAAGCTGGGTTGTTTTTTTTTCTTTTTTTTTTTTTTGTTTGTTTTTGGGGTTTTTTTGCTTGTTTTGATTTGAGGGTGTTTGTGTCTTTTTTGTGTAAGTATGTTTATTGCTGTGTCCAGTCCCATTCCCAACCCATCACCCCCACTTCATGTTTTCTTCCTCTATGGAGGGGAAGGTTGTTCTGATAAATAGCTATTATCCCTCGAGTGCACTTGAGTTGCTAGTTCTTCCACAAATAAATGAAGTTGTTTACAGTTCCATCCTAGAAGGGAATTCAGACAAAACAATACTAGATGTTGAATCCTTGGTGTACAATTCAACATACTCACAGTATTGCTTATGAATATATACATAGGTACACAAGGCCATGGCATTCCACAGCTCCTTAAACTGATATGTCCTTATACTTTTTTAAGGTTTTCATGAAAAGTCCATTTTACCCTGACCAGCCATGTACATTCTATTGTCTTCTGTTAAATAAAGACAACTGTTATTCCCTGAAGCAATATTTGTAAAAAAATTATTTTAAAACTTTCCTAGTCAGGTATCTTTTTGCTTACAATAGTTATTAGCCTAGTTGTTAGCCTTGTACTAACATTACTGTGTCTATCACCATTCTGAAGTGAGACAAAGTGGAAGTCTTCTCTTGTTAAGGAGCTGTTCTTTGGGGAGGAGGCAACAAGGAAAAAAAAAGGGCACACATGGCTGCAAGATCTCCTTGCCTTTCAGAGCTCAACAACACATTCAGCTTGAGCCTCCAGATGAAATTTAAATTCATTTTCCTTTTTATTAAAAAGCTTAAGGTAACATCATTGTCTGTAGCGGTTGCCTTGGTCATTTGAGTTTATGTAAATGCACCTTTACTTTCCCGACTTACAGGTTGCTTATATTTCAGCAAAGTTTTTTTTTTTTTCCTTAAACAAGGCTCCCTTTTATTCTTTAGGAATGAGGAAAACAGTATAAATATCAAGAAGGGAGGATGGAAAAACAGAATAAAAGGGAACAAGATCCTATCAACATCCAATCAAAGAAAATTATCTGCCTGCTGCACCAGTCTTTCACAGTAACACAGTATCAACATGTTGCAGCTAACATCTAACAGCTACACCAAATGGGTAAGCTTATACAAGAGCTTTATTTTGAAAATCTAGATTCCATTCTCATTTTGGTAGCTTGACAAAAATACGTTTGTATATTTATACTACAGAGGACATAAAAAAGAATTTTAAACCAGCTTGGGATGAGAATAACTTTCATACAGAAAACTTTCTTTATATAATTCTATCACTTGGCTTGTAGAATCTCATTTCAAACATTATCAAACAATGGATTAAGAGCAGCAGAGAAATGATCACTTGGAAAAAACCCACATTAATATGTCTGTAGGGTTTTTTCATGGCAGTTTTTCAGAAATGAGAAGTGTAGTGCAGCATAGCATAGAGGGGAATAAATCACCTAGCACACCCAGAAATGACAAAGACCAAAAAAAGACACCACACATCAAGGCAAGTCCAAATTCTAAAGGAAGTAAAAAACTGTAGTAAAGTCCATTGATTTTTCCATTGCTATTTAACTACAGCAGTCAGAAAAGGGGGCAAGAAAAATCATGTTGTATAATTGTATGGCTCCTGCTAGTTTACTTCTCTGAAAGCAGCGCTGAGAAATACCTGAATCCCAAGATCTCTAAGCAAGGCAAGAAACTGCAACACAGAATTTTATGGTAAAAGAAAAGAATGTTAACTGCAGTTCAAGCTAAAGACATGTATGGTAGTTCTTTGGTAACATTTACATGTCTATTAGATTCTAGTATTGTGATGTAGAAAATACTGCCAATCCATTTTGAGACCTACTTTCTTGTGAGACAGCTATTAAAGACATACTAAGATTTGCTTTTCCTTCAACACTGCCTACTTCCCTTTAAGTTTCAAAGATTAACATCCCTGATTTCAATACAGTAATAAAGTAAAAACCATCATTGTAAACTTGTGTCTCCTAATCTTAATGCATACCCCAGTCCACATACTCTTCACAAATCTCTTTGAGCATGACCTGGTGCTTACTTGAAAAGGGCTTCACTGTTTGCTCTGGGAACAGCAACAACTTTCACCAACTTGTGGGCTGTGCTGAAGGGAAATAGTCTCCTGTGGAAAAGAATTCCATTTCCATTTGTCCAGAAAGCTATTTTTCTTTTAGGGACATGTCAAGATGCACGGACTTCACTCTAGGCAAATGTTGAAACAAAGTAAAACTAAAATTTATTAAAAGAGGAACATTCATAATTAATAAAACAGATGGTCTATGCTGCAAATCTCATTTAACTATCATCACAAATTCAGACCAGAAAGGGTGCAACCTGGATTAGAGCTAATAAAATAACAATCTCAAATTTGTTTCACACAGTCCACCCCAACCCTGCCCTTCAGTGACCTAGGTCTTCCTAAGGTACCTACTGTTTGCACTTGGGCCAAAGACCAATCGCATGACTTCCATACAGAGCATCACTGGAGATCTAATGTGAACCTCACAGCCATACCTTATCATTCCTCACCTCTGTGGGCATCTTTTGTAAACTAGTCCAATCTTGCAAATATAGCATACAGTACTTTCTCAGGAAGTACTAACTCCTAGTTTATACACTAAGTAACAAATGCACCATCAGTTTTTACGGGTTTTGATGTAACATTATTCTGCTTAGTACAGGATACCTGTTAGAGGTGAACTGCAGGTATATCCATCAGGGAGCTGGAAATGAAGATATATCTCAAAGTTACTTAGGCTAAATTAGGCAGTGCTGAGCTGATACAACTGCTAGTAAGAAATAGGTAAGTTAACTCGACACCTACACAACAAGAGTGCAAATTTATTAATCTCTAAAAAGCATGGTGTATATGCTTATACTCTCTCTAAGACTCATGCATTTCAGTAGCCTGCATTAAGCTTAAGACAGGGGAGAAAAACTACAAGCAAAGAGAGTTATGCCCATATGATAAGTGGAAATGTACAGGAACCTGCATTTATTGCCTGACTCATATCTCCCTTTATATAGTAGCACAGAAGTCATTGAAAAGATATTCATGCCAAAATTTCTGCCTTTATTTTCTGAGAGTTTGAAAATTGAATACTTGCATGTTTCTCCCTTCTAAAAATAATTTCTGAAGGTCAGCAGTGACTGCTGAAAAGATGCTGCATCAACCTGGAAAACTGCAAAAAAGGTGGAACGTGTCAGTGCTAATACATACTGGTCCCAGTATGGCAAGGAAGAAATATAGCTGCATGTGTAAAACCATACATGGAATATACTTGCTGCAGGCAACTTCATACCCATGTTCAAAGAGATTGGAAGACCACCCTAATTGAAGCAAAAAAAGCAAACACAGATCATACTGGCAAAAGAGGAATAAAAATTAACTTGACCTGAATGACAATTCAGAATACTGAAACAGCTAATAACAGGAAGGATGACTTGTGCTACAGCAGAAGGTGCACAGCGTGTGTGCTTTGCTGTTAGCAACAGTGCTGAATCCTGGATACAGAAAAAGCAAATGGAAAATCAATGCAAAGAATTCAGAGATGATATCAGAGGACAGGAGACAATTTGAACATTTAGCAAAGAAAGAAGCTAAAGTCCCATTTAGGTGAAGAAAAGGGAGTTCCATTTTTCAGAACTACATCCTTCGGGTGTAATCCAAGGAGAAGGTCCAATAGACTTGACAGAAAAATCTCCATGCTCAGCCACGAGTTTTTGCTTAAGGGGAAACAAATTAAAACATTGGTAGTTTGAGGTACCTTAGATTCAGCCTGGGAGTGATGTTTCTTCTTAAGGCAAAGTCAGAAAAACAATTTTTCCAAAATAGTTTACATCTTACCACAAGCAAGAAGGAGTGAAGTTTTACACCTGTGTTTGGAGCAAGGCTTTAGTACTGAAAAATTTCAAGAGAAAGTTGTTTGGACTTTGATAGAAATGTTTTGGCAAAACAGGAATCCTGCAAAACCTGTGTTTACTGCACATCAAAAGAGTAACTCTTCAGCAACAGCAACACATGCAAGAGCGAACCCTACAACATTCAGAGGGCCTGACTTTGAAGGCATGTTGGAGGATGCTGTTTACATTGTGTTCCCATATTTTACCCAGAGAAAATGCCCGAAAAAGCATGTTGAGAAGGGGAAACCTTCAAAGCAACAAGAACTACTCTTGAACAGTTCTGACCATGAATTTTATTTCATAAAAGCACAAAAGCTAAAAGTTAATGATGTTATGACCCAGATGCAGAAACATTCAACCAAAATATTACAGATCAAATCTAGCAATGGCATCCAAATATTCTCACTTGTGGCCAATTATCATAATCCCTGCCTCTCATTTGGCTTTCCACAAGCATAAAAAAAAATGAACTTAACATTGCTTTATTACAAGACCAGCAATTACTCTACTGTTTGTACATTTCAAAATTTCTGGGCGAGCCCAAAGGCACCAATAGTATTTAATAGCATTCAGGCCCATTGCTAACTATTAAGACTAGACATAACTCCTGTTGAAATTCTTAACAGTAACTACACTGGACTAGCAATTTGGTACAAGTCACCATCCTGCTGCACCACAACTGCAAGCAGTATTTCAATGATATTGTATATAATATATATAAAAATCCCTGCAGGATTTTATTTTTGAATTTCTGCATGTTCACATTGTTTTCCTCCACACTTTATTAAGCTTACATCTAGTTACATGTACAATTCAATTTTAAGAGCAGGTGTGCAAGACAAGTACACTTGAGTATCTTGCAGCAGTTAAGGTTCCTTCTCTTCTTCTCCCTCCTCAGTCTGCCCCATTAAGATCACGTAACAGGCCATGGAAAAAAAAATTAAGTGCAGGATAAACAGGAGGGAGAAAAGTATATCAGTTATTTCACGCTGACTTTGTCCTGAAAAAAGATGCTGAGCTGCTAACCCTTTGCAGACAAATTCCACTCCCCTGTGTCACATTTTTGTGGCAAGCACAGAAAGCCTTACAGAATATGGTGGCGACTCCAGTCTGAGCCAGTTTCCTGAATACCAAGCCTGAGTATTTCCTGATGCAAAGCTCTGCTCCTTCACCATGCTCCTTTTAACTGCCTCCTCATCACAAGTCCCCACCAGTTTTCAGTGAAGTGTTTTGGCAGTGGACAGCACAGGACTACTCAGCAAAGGCAGAATTTAGGGGTACATCAAAAACTAGGCCAAGTTACAGGAACAGCAGACCTTAAAAGCATATGGAATACTATCACTTCTGGCCTTGGTATCCATGCAAGCTACAAAGGAAGGAAGTCCTTTATGCCATAGGGCTATTGTAAAAGTGCTATGATAGGCACAGAATTAGGCTCAAGGCACTGCAGACAAAAGATACCAGTCAACTATGCTGAATTCTGTTCAGCATCTTCTGCAACAAACTGGGTCCAGCTAAGGCATGGGGCAAAAGCTGCAATAGCTGACCTGAATATCACCACAGTTGAGAGTCATTAACAGAAACAAGACAATAAAAAAGGCTCCTTTTTACAGAAAGCCAAATTATAAAAATCTTCAAAAAATACAGAAAGATATGGAGAAAGTAAACTTTATATGAAAGCATGTCAGCTGTTTTCCAGAGATACATCCAGTGAATACAGTACAGCTGCACTTGAAAAGTGCACTGTGTCATGGCCTCTAAGAAATCACATTTTCCCATTTTTCTAACACACCAAAACACTGGTGAGAAGAACATTTCTCACGCAATACTTTCCTGAACACTCTGCTTTCATCTGATACCATACATAGGTATTTGGAAGATCCTTTCAGAAGGCAAGTACAACCCCCCACAGTCTCAGGGGTATTTTCTTCTACTGTGTACCTAAGCAGACAGAGGCAGCAGCCCTTTTCAGACTGCCAATTCCTCACCTCTTGCATATTTCTCTTACTTGAGATTCAAAGCATATTCATAGCAGTAAAAACCAGCATTGATTTTGCTTAAAAAAACCCAAATACACATCCATCTTCCTGTACCTTTGCAGTAAAAGTTAACTAGTCAGACACCTTGGGGGGTGTGCAGCAGGCAGCAGAGTACAGCTAGGGAGCTTCTTTCTGAAACTCAGAAGATATTTGTTATTTAAAGGGTTTATGCCACACTAGCATTTTCCCCAACACAGAGTACAGGGACATATTTAAAGCCCTGAGGTATTTCTCAAATGCCATTGGCAAGATCCTGGAGCACAAAGCACCAGCACTTGCCTCCAGCCAAAAGAAAAAGGTGTTTGAGGTGAAGAATTTCATGAACTAATAGTGAATAGTCATACAATGTGTTTAAGAGACACTAGCCAATGTCAAGCATATTGATAAAGGAGAGAAAAATGTGTAAGAAAACAAAGGGGAGAGAGAGGTATGATATACCACACATCGCCTCAATTTTAACTTTTGGCTGCACACTTCAAGTACAAAAATCTGCAAAACCCTAGAAAGACTGATGTAAGAGAAGCTGTATGTTTTCTGCACACTCAGCACCAGGCCCTCAGGCAATAGTTACAGCAACTAGTCTTCAGAGATCTTACTACAGCTCTCTGCTCCAGGGAAGATGTCTCCCCTGCACATGAAATATTTGAGGAAAACACTTCATGTTAGTCTGACACACATCTACATAAGACAAAGGTTAGCGTATATGTGACACTGCACATAATTGTCTTCTGTTGATTTTCTTTTGTTTAACCTTACAGTGGTGTTTCAAGTAGTCTTCCTCTTTACCTACCAATTGTTTAAATAACAACATGTACTTAATAGACATATTAGACTAGCAATGCCAAGGAAATTCACATCAATTTTACAAAGGTTAATGTCAAAACCTCAATCCTGTTCTTCAGCACCCATCAGTACTTCTTGTCATCTTGGAGCCCCAGCCAGACTCCTCTCAGACTCTATTCCACAGCCTTCTCAGTCCTACCAAAATGAGAGTCTGTTGGTGAAATATAAGCTTCAGGAGTCAGATTGAACAGTTCTTCTCCTCAGCCAGTGAGACAAAAGTACTGCCCACTGAAAGCACACCCACATTCCCATGCAGTGAGGTCCGGCTCTCCCCAGAATCTCCCCCAGCACCCCAAAGAAAGCAATGATGTGTCATTGCCAGGAGAGATGCCCAATGGAGCAGAGAAAGGCAGGCAACAAGCTGGCAGCACAGCCCAAGCCATGCTGCAAGTAAGAAACACAGAACAGCTGTGACAGGTTGAAAACAGGGGTTACTTGGCTGTTTCCTTGGCCAAAACAGTACAATTTTCCTCAAAGCAATACCAAGGCCTGTCTCACGCTAGATCGACAGGTTATTGAAGCATTAAGACAGTATTATGCTTCACATAAGCAATTTTATAGAAGTCAACAGGTCCACCTAGGAGATAAAAACTTGCTGGCATTTCCACAGGTCTTTCTGAAACACCGCCAGGTTTTGGAGGTTTTGTTTGTTTGTTTTACTTGTTTCTCTGTTTGAGTTTTTTAAACAGGGGGAAGAAGAAAGCCTGACAGTAAAGAACCATGGATCAGCCCTGTCCAGTGTTTGGACTTGGAAAACACAGATGATATTTGATATCCTTGGTTCATATCAGAAATTAAGGGAGTTTTTCATATTATGTATCAATCTGTTGTACATAACTACTGCTGTTATCTCCAAACTCCTCATTAGGGCTGCTGTGCCGGTTTAAAAGCAACCTATTTTTCCTCCACTTCAAGCACAGGAATAAAAACTTTCTTGTCTGTATGCTTCCTATTGTTTCTAGACCTTGAAACAATTGCTATATCACACATAGCAAATGAAAAGCCAACACAACACCCAGGTTGCACTGACACACATTCACTATGTACAAATTCTCCAATTGGGCTTGATTTTCATTTGCTATCTAGCTACACAACCCATGGACAGCAGTAGTTGTCCCACTGGCATAGCAGTGGAGTGTGTAAGTAGACATTTTTGAGTTGTGCTCACAGAGTTGGGCATGGAATTGCTCAGTCTGGGGGAGGAAGAAGGGCTGAAGACAGTGCTGAAGAGTTGAATTGCATTCTCCCTCAGTATTGTGGATACTGCACCACCTACACAAGCATCACCTCCTGTTGAATTTATCAACACATCCCCATCATAGAATTATGCTTTAGTTGCTTCTATTTCTACCAAATCAAGTCTATCTAGACTGAAGTTTTCCATGTCAGAAGACTGCCTCAGGCTCTTTTGCAAACTTTCAAGCTTGACTAGTTCAGCTATTTTTTGAGAATAAGGTTAGCTCCAAAACAAACCTTTCCTCACTTCCCTCAAATAAAGCACTCCTTTGCAACACTGACACCAATATAAAGGGCAGAAATATGCACGGGTCTTGTTCCATGAAGAAAAAATAGAAGTGAAAAGATTAGTTTCCATTGTAATTTTGAAAGTGATCATCAAGCAATTTAAATTCAGGAGTCTTTTATATTCAATCTCAATATTCCTTTTATATAGGAATACAACTTTGGCTGTAACATGCAAAAGCATTATGCAGTGTCTTATGCATAACTGAAGGCCCGTATAAAGATATTACTTGTCTTTATGTTAGTTCTATACATGTATATGATATGTATTATGATACACAACTTAAGCCATGCTAAACTCAGAATTCTATCACTTTCCTTTTAAAACTCCTTGTCTTAACTTGAATAGAAGTTCCCTCTTATGTGAACTGTCTGCTTCATTCTGTATTGACACCAAGAACTGAACACAGTACTTAAGCTACAAGAATTACACTCTCAAAAGCATATTTGTCTTGTTAATGTCTTGGGAAGATTAGGAGACTTGTATGCTTTAGAAAGCTTCTCCTGAAATCTTTCAAAATAAACTATCAGCAAAACACAGTTGCATCTTCTGCCACTCAGTGGAGTAACAACATGGTAACCAAAAAAGCTCCAAGACTTTTAATCCCTGCCAGTGTCACACAGACAAGCCCAAGACTTGTCTTCTGAAGGTGCACTAGGCAAGTTGTTAGAGGACCAGGAATGTCATCTCTCAGCAACAATGAGAGGACTACATTGCTCCTGCTTGCAACTTTTCCTTTGAAGTCCAACTAGAAATAATGTATATTTTTTTCTTCTTTCCTCTCCCCAGAAAACAACTGCTCTAAGAATTAGTTTGACAGTCATTTCTCTGTATGCACTCATTTGCTTGATCATACCTAAACATTATCTGTTTTCTCCTTGCCCAATCCTGCCTATACCACAGCCCCAGAGAGAGGCAGACAGATGTTGCTACAAAACACAGGGTAGGGATCACAGGGCACCAGCTGACCAGCTCTCTCCAACCTTCTCTATTCCTCAAGTACCCCTGCAGCTGCAAGCAACAATACAAGGCTGGCTTTGCAGAGCTCTGCTCCTGACCTGGTGTCCCAGCTCCAACCTGTTCTCTTCCCAGCTCCAACCTGTTCTCCTCCCGTTACTGTGTGTGGAAGATGCCCTGACTAGCCTCAGGTCTTCATAATCAAGAATCACCTACCATCCTCAAACCCCAGTCAGCAGCCTTTCTGGCTCCAGAATACAATAGCTCTAGGAAGTCTGAGGTGTTGTAGGCTGACTGTAATTAAGAATCCTTTCCCATACCTGGCTTCAACAGCATCCCTACAACTGACAAGCTGAAGTACTTTTATTTTCTATCTTAGTATTCACAAAGGTAAAAAGAAGATTCATTAGCATGTCTTCATGAGACAAAGCACTATCAATAGTGGTCATGATGGGACAGCATCATAGAGAAATCAAAGCCCTCATGAATCAAACACCTAGGTCATTGCAGCCTGAGCCAAGGAGGCTGGCTCCAGCTGACAACTGAGGCAACCTGTACCTTCTCTGCACCAGATGTAGGAAAAACCCTACACATACATAGACATACTCCTATTTGTGGGTTATTTAGAAAACCAAGCATAAGAGAAACCCCACATACTTATTTGAAAGAGCTCTCTAAATTAACTCTCTTGCCTTCAACATTCTCCAACACATTTGGAAAGGACTATCCCCATATTTCTCTCATGACAGAAGGCAGACTATTTGCCAGATCACACCTTAACACACAGGCCCTGCTATAGTTAAATAGTAATATGCCAGTCAGTTAAAAACCACTGAAAATCCCCAAGCTCCCTAACCAATGTCATCACCAAGGACAGGAACTGCGACACTGCTGAATATTCCAGGAGGTGTGCATGGAGGAGGGGGGTTATTATTTGAAAACTCTTCAATTATGAAGGGTTCCAACGTCCTATCCAAACTGGAAAGGCAACATCACCAAGATAGAGCCGTCCCTGAACTCAAACTTACTAGGTCCTTGAGAACACAATAGACAAGCATGCATATGACAAAAAGCTAATTTTATAGACATGCATACAAAGTATAGTTTAAAATAAAATATGAACAAACACCAGAAACATCACATCGATCACAAAATACCTTGCCCATGTGTATGACTCGCCCATGTGCAAATGTACAGAAAGACATCTAAGAGGTCTGCACCGTCCGATTCGTTTGGTGTTAAGTATCTTTTCGTTCCGCTCTCCTTTGCATCAGTGACTCAGTCACATATTCCTTAAGGACAGAAACTTCTATTGGTGGCAACGGCAAAAAAGCAGACATTTATCACAAGCTATAACAGAGCAATATTCTGCCAATACAGCACTCATTACCAAATTGTTTTTCGCAATACTGAAAAAAAATTAAAATATGCTCTCTTTTAATGCTACAAAGAACATATGCATTTCCATAAATCATACAAAGAGCATTTACAGTACCAGATTCCTGTAAAAGAGTGCCTCAGCCAAAGTCTTAATTGTTTTGCTTAGGTGCTTTTCTCTTATTGAGAGAGATTACATCTTGCTTTTAGACAGTGAAACTATAAATTACTCATTTTAATAAAACCTTTTCTCTGCCAGAATGCCATCCAAACCAAAATGTTTTTCACTAGCTTTTTATTTTCATGCAGATTCAATTACAGAATTATGGTTTACTACAAGCAATTATTTTTAGATCCATTCCTTAAATCAAACAGCTTATGTAATATTGGTTTTTCTTACACATAACAATTTTGTAAAGCATATTGATTCAATGTTATAACAGTACAGGAGGAACACCTCTCTATCTTTACATGATTTTTCCAGACAAATAAACTGAGTTAGAAGGACACTCATATGTTAAGCAGCTGTCCCTTTTTTTGGAAGGACAACAGTCCTTTCAAGGTTTAGTAGGCAACATCGTTGTTAAATGTACTCTTACCATCTAATCTTTGCTTGTCCTGAAAAAAGTTCCTTTAGGAACCACTGTGTGATTCTGAGTGTTTGAAACACAGCATGTCAGTTTTCAATCACTCTCCAGGGCAAAGTCATGTTTTCAATACAGCTCAACTCTGAAACCACCTTTCACATACACAAAAGAGTCTAAGAGCTGCTGGCGTCTACACAAATAGTAGGCTGAGTAACATCTGATACGGTGTTTGACTGCTGCTTCAGTACATAATATTGAAGAGTAAGCTCTGAAGATGTTTACTGTAATAACCCAATGTGATGTCATTCTTCATTAGATCCTCTTTTCCCCAGAAAATACAGGGCCATGCTCAGGTTTGATTTACTTATTAAAAGAAACTTATCAATTTGGAGCATTCCTTGGTACAGCAAGATACAAGCATGTTCTTTTAGCTACTTAATCACAGCAACACCTAAACATATTCAAGCAGGCTAGTCACCAAGGTAGGCCACAGTAAAGCAAGAAGGGAGCAATATATCATTCTCAAAACTTGCTTCAAAAAGATAATGCTGTGACAGCAGCCACATAAAGGAAGAAATCATTAGCTGAACTCCATATTTATCACAGTAAAACCCCTCTGAGAATATCTTTTAGTTCTTTCCAGCCACCACTCACAGTTCACCTAATTCACCTTCCAACTATTTTCTTTTTTTTTAAACCACAACACTTCCTCCTTGTATGCAACAGTCATTAAAAAGGAAGGAAAACAAAATTCTCAAAACTAACTAGCTATGGTATAATCAAGCAAACCAAGATGACATAGGCTATTGATTCCTGTGACTCAGATCAAAGCAGAACACCAGTCTGAGTCAAGTTTCTGTCCTAATATGTTCATGCACTCACTCAAGCCCAAAGTATGCACACATAGCATAAGGCAGGATCCAGCCACTTGTTTTGCAGTGCCTCCCTTTCTCAGCATCTAGAAAAAGGACTGAACCTGTACATAACTCTTAGAAGGGTTACAGATGTTTTCCCCGATTTTTGAGAGAACGAGTTCCTATGGGACTTCCAAGACTAACAATGACCTACTGCTATTTGCATATTAACTTATGCTCAGCACCATCGTGGTTATACTCACCTTCACACTGTCACTTCAAACTAGAAGATCAATTAAATAAATTTCCAACAACTACGTTAAAATCTAATCCAGCATAATTATTCTTTCTCTTGCACTTTAATCCATGTTAGTCAATTGGGTGCTTTCAGTCCTATATTCAAGAGTATAACAGAAAATCCAGTTTTTATTATATCCCCATCAAATTATGACCTTTTGATGAGATACTGCCAGCATTGAGGAATATATACACTGGTAAAAGGGAAAACTCTTTTCAATCAACATAAGAAACCCTAAAATGACAGTTCAACAGCACAACTGTGATGTCAATATTTAAAGACTGAAAATTTACTCCAAAGAGGTAAAACCAACCACCTGCATCTGTGAATGCTCCAAAAATCAGTGAACTAAATGCCAGGTTCTAACTTGCACGGAAACGCAACTGCCTTCTCTTGTACCCTTTTAAAGCTGTTTTAATTAGTATACAAACAAGTAAAATATTTTATTTTGAAACAGCATACTGCTGATATCAGTATGAAATGTCATATGTGAAATTATACAGCAGGTGAAAATGCAAAATTCCAGTTGACTACAACTGCAAACACCTTGCATGAAGATTGATATGCTCTACAAAATAAATAGACTACACTTCTGAGGAAACACTAATAAACTGTGTATGCGTGGAAGGAGGGGGAGAGAGAAAAAACACCAAGAGTATAAGTTTTCATCATCTATGGGATGTCTACATGTTGCCAAAACAAGACCCATAGATAATGCAAACATTAAAGAATGCTATTTTGGAAAGCTAATTACCACAGCATTCAATACCTACCTAGGTATAGTCCTTAAAAGAAATATATGATCTAGGGGTAGTTTGGAACCCCATTTAAACTCAGGTAGTCTTAAACAGAGTTCTATCTGAAAGTATACTATGTTTTCTATTAGATATCTCCATATCTCTACCGAGTTCTGTGGGTATATTTGAAAACAGAGTACAAACATACAGCCTATATGTAAAATATTCACATATCTTTTCATATCAACTTTTTTTTAACAAGCATCAGTCAATGAGCAGCATTCTCTCATACACTGCAACAACTTAGCACTAAATTGCTTGACAGATTTGGAGTATACAATGCCACTGAGTAAGGAGCAATGTTAAAAGGCAGCATAACACAACAGCGTGACAGAACCTGTAAACTGTATCTGTTGTTAAAGTAACCCCTGTAGCATGCTGCTCGAGTCCAGTGGATTTTCATTGTGTCCCAGACCACAAGCCAAGAACAACATTACACTGAGAGAACAGTTCCAGGCACCTAAGTGCAAAGAAATCACAAGGCTGACAGCACAAACACAATGCAATTGTCAAACGTGGTCATCAACTTAATTAAAGCAAGCAAGCAAAATAACCAAAAGCAGATTACCTTTTTAAGGAAAAATTTCTGCAATTTCTTGTGAGGTAGCTTTATCATCTTTTTTTCAGCATCCAGGATACAGGTCAGGCATAGCAAGTACTTGAGCCATTCTGCAGGGTTTTGACACCTCTTGCCTTCTCTATTAACTTACTGCAGCCAGCTTAGCTCAATGCGTCACAGGACACCAGCCCAGCCCCGCAACAGATTAAAAGGCAAGAGCCAGGCTGGATCTCATCTTTGACTCAAATGAGGAAGCTATAATACAGACAACTCCAACTCCCTCTGAAACCTTCAGCTGTGTTGTCAGCACAAGCAGGAAGATAACAAGTCTGCATTGCTCCTTAAAAAAAAAAAACCACCTTTGAATTTACAAAAGGTGCTTATATAGGAGCAAGAATTTACAGAATAAAAGAGGCACCAAAACACTCACTATCTCATTGATCCTTTCCAAATCCCGTGCTACAGAAGAAACTCACTCAACATCCAGGACTCTGAACACTACCCAGAACTGCCTGCTGAGCGCAGCTTGTCACTGCACACCTTTAATTAAACACATTGTATGCGATTCAGCCAAGCGCAGGAAAGAGCCTGTCATTTATGCTCTCTTTAAATCATTTGGAGACTTATTTCCTCTGAATAGTTTTTAGAAAAAACTCTACAAAGAAAGAGATTGCGCACAAAGATGTTATATACAGATACACATGGAGGTATTTATAGAACATGCCAATGCTGAGTTTGATTCAATGCCATAGGAACCAGCGATCATGGGCATCACTGCCTTCCCTTTGAGAATCTCCAACTAAAGCTCAGCTCTAGATTTGGAAGGACTGGGCTCAGCAGCACACTGGTGATGCTGCATCTCCTGGGCCACTAGTGTCCTAAAACAGCAAGTGCTGTAGGACAATCTGATCTGAAGCACTGTGTTCACTCCCAGTTACGGCAATGGGATAATCCCTACGTTTAAGAATCAAACACATGCTGAAGCAGATAGTTTAATTACTTTAAAATCATTTCATGATCAAGCTTTGTCCCTGATCAGTACTATAATGCTGGAAGAGTCAGTATGCATAAAGATACACAGAAATGTATTATGAATTTCTTCCAAATGCTGTCAGTTGTTCACTTATCTCCATCTCCTGTTCTTATGCTATAAATATCATTTCACACAAGTTTCAAATCCCTGATAGTCCATTCTCCACCCGTATCATGTTTCTGCCATTTGCATCATGTCCTTACCACAAACACTATATGTTTGTTCCTCTGCCCTCTTGCTGTCCCATTCTTCAGGAGCCTAATTACCAAAACCACTATCAAAGTCACTGCAAATTTCCACTCCTACAGAGGCACACATGCTTAACCTCCAGCAAGTGGCAAGGTCTAAGGCAATTCAAGAAAGCAGGATGTTTAGAGACTACAGAACATCTAAGGGAAATATAACAGGCAAGAGACAGCAACAGCAGAATGCAAAACCAAACTTTGAGAGCTAATGCCACTATGCACTAATGAGAAAGTCCAACTTAAGAAGCACAATGAAAATGACACAGAATGGAAGTACAAGGTATGTCAAAATATCGGTGAGGAGAAAAATACAGACCCAGGACAGCCACTGAGATAAACCAACAGCGGAAGGTAAGCAGCAGACCCAGTAAAAGCATTCAGATGATTATTCTAGCCATCAGACACTCAGACTGATGGGAGAGAATTGCACACTAGTTTTCTGAGAAGCATCCTGCATCAGGAGGATATCTATCAAAACACCATGAAAAAGATGATTCCAAGTCCCATTTCAAGAAAAGGTTCCAAAACTGGCAACTGGGGAACACAAGCAGCAAGGCAAGGCTAATTCTTTGGTGCGTTATATGCATGAAGCCTTTGGATTCAATTTTGATAAAAGGTAAAAAGAACATTTCTTTGGAAGCTCTCACTGTGTACTCTAAGGTGGAGAAAAATCCAAGATACTGTAAAAATAGGATGATGAAAACACTATAAAACCAACCCAGATGCATGCAGCAGAAACAGAAATTGCAGCCCTAGTATCTCTCAATAGTTTCTGCTACCAAAGGGCAAGCTTGGTTTTGAAACTTGGAGCCTCTCAAGTTATCCAATTTTAAAAAAACCCTTGAAATTTCAGGGTGTGCATTACCAAGAAGCCTATTACTTCTAAAGCTAACAATTCTTACTTCAGATCACCAGGATCAGCATTGTTTCTTAGTACCTGAACTTCTGTACAGGAGACTTCCAGATACAAGCACCATTGAGTTGGAATTTCATTTTTCATACTGTAATTATTTGGGTGCATTTTTATTTCTTCGCTCACATCCACAAAAGTTGCAAGTTCTTCCTCTACATAAGTAAATGAAAATATTTTGAACAGATCTTAAAAAATTCAGAAGACTTCCTTCCTTTGAGATAATACATAATCATCCCAGACTCTACATTCACCTAGTTCTTTAAAGTGTAGGTCAAGCTAAACAATTAAATTTAAGCTGAAAGTACCATAAAGACACTTTTATGCTTTTTAATACATAACCAGGTTTTGGAACACAGCTGCATTACAGCAAAGGTAAAAGATAAATTTTCAGCTATAATTCTGTATTTCTGCAGTTTTGTTAGTTTGGTTTTATTTTAATCAAGAAAAACATGGAGGACTGCAGACATACCTTGGCACTATTTTTAGATATTTATGTGTGCCTGAATACATTCTGAATTCTGTCATGGTTACTATGGTAGATAATTGCTTCTTGTTAAATGTGACAGTGAACAGACCTAACACAGTCTCTGCTTATTCACAATCTTTTCAGCTAAATGCAACACTTAACAAACAAGTCCCCCAGACGTCATGTGCATAACACCTTAACTTCCAGACACAGCTATCTGCCCTTTTCAAATCTGTGCACTTTTATGTGCTACAGGCTTTGCTTGGGCAATTTAAATGAAAGATGCACCATTCACTGATAAAAGCTGACCTTGTCTTTCTGACCTAACCAATATAAGGAACACAACCATTTTTATTTTTGTTTATGAACTACACAGTTCTTAGTGAGCCTGTTCTTGTCTAATACTAACTCCCACGGGCAAGACAGCATTGGCATCCCAAGAGAAGCTAGCCATAAGTAAATTCTGCAAGACTGAAGAGATAAAGCATCCCATGGCCATATTTAGTTCTGCATGTATAACACATAGAGAGTATCTTATATTAAAGAAAATACAGCTCAGATTTTTCTTACAATGTAGTGCTACTCTTCACTGTAACCAATATTAAAGAATTCCATACAAAGGTAGGCGATACTACAGATGCAATTTTCTACACTTATTTAAGTTACCTTTCTACTTTCCTCAGTAACACAAATCTGAAAAGATAAAACACCTTCCTGCTTTAACTCATGGAGGTAAAAAGGAAGAGTAAGAGGAAATACAATTTGAAAAAATAACATTAAACTAGTTTATCAGCAGTTTGACTAAAAATAAGTCCCTGTAGCTGAGAGGTTTCCATTTAACCTCCTAGTTTGACTTACAAATTCACAATCTTGAAAAAAACCAAGAGAACTGCTTAATGCAAGACAATTTCTTCCCTGGTTAGCTGACCCCTTGCAAAAGTTGGTCAATAAATGAGTAAATATTGGATCAAATCCAGCTGTACCTGTCTGTGCTTAGAAATGGGAATTAAAAAATTTCTTCATACGAATTTGGACACCTTAAAGAGTAAGTCTTTAAGATCAGCAGCTTCTAATAGAAGACTCCCAGTAATTCTAATGCTGCTCATCTATAACTGGGAACATACTTTCTGTCCCTGATTTTCAGAGGGAAATCGACCAGCTCTGCTGTCAGTCACAAGCTTCCCAAGCAATGTGCAGAATCCCAGTGCCCAGTACAAGGCCTTTTGAGCAAGGAGTTTCCACCAAGTCTGGCCACTGGACTAAGCCATGACAGCGGCAACACAAATTGCTGTTTAGGACTCAAATACCATTTCTTACAGCCTTACCAGCAAATCCATAGCAAAGGCAGCATGGCAGCTTCTGACAGACATTCTGCCATGGGCATCCAAAGCTCTTTGCTCATGCTGCAACTGATCTCCACACTCAAAACCCAAAACTGATGTTTTTGTCAAGTTTTCCCCCTAAATCATTTGAGGTTGTTAGACAGAGAACTGAATTCTTTCCTTTATGATTCTGAAAGGATTTCTCGAGACAACTGACTAGTGCAAATCTGGTTAAGCTCTCTGAGGCTACACATCAAAGGAATGATACTGCCCCCTTACAGACCATAAGTAACTTAGATCCAGAAAATTCCAATATGACAACATGTTTTCAGGCCCTTTTTTAAAACACATACTTAAACAAACAAACCCACCCACAAAACCCCCAAATACTTGATCAGGAAGTCTGGATTGCAGAAAACCTTTTTTCGTTCTCCTCCTACTCCTCAAAAGCCTAGAGGTCTTTTTCTCTTCTGTCCTGATATATCAACTCCAGCTCCTCAAGAGCCACCTTGAAGGATAAACAAGCAAGCAGACCACAGGGGATACTGTTTTCTGCATAATGCTGAATACACGGTAGCAAGTCAAAAGCATTGACCTTGGAAAACAGAACTCTACTCCCTTTCCAAAATAACCTGTGCCAAAATCCACAACAGTTTGGGCTTGCAAGTGCCAGCAGCAACTGCATGTGACTTTCCCCTCTTGTTCCAATTAGTGAACATCACTACCTGGTGGATCCTGGCCAAGCTTTTAAAACAACTATCACATAAATCCCTTGTCCTTCACACCTTCCCAAACACCCACCACAAATGTAGTTTTCCTGGGGGACTGATACCGAGGACTAGTGCAATAAAAGCAAGGAGGTAAGTTTCTCCACAGAACCTGCTTTGTCTCCCTGCTGCCCTAAGAAACTGAGTTACCCTTTGAGATGCTCTCAACAAAGAAATGACTGCATCACCTGTATATCAGAAACAAAAGTCCTCTGCAATTAAAAATAGAAAAAAGACGCATGGCTACATCACAGCTGGAAAAGTTCTAGTGCTTGGCACAAATATTTCTACTTTCAGTCTCAAGTTTTAGGCACACATTTTACAGCATCCTAAAGAGATAAGCAGAGAAGAATGGGAAGAAAAGGAAAAGAAAGCATTCAAAAGTGTCCTTATGAATGCAAAGTCACCAGGGGGACATTTCAGTAGATACATAACTTAGATATACTGGAAACATGCATGTCAATAAGTTATTATTGCCCTACAAATTAACACCTCCAAAGGATGTGAAAGGTCAGAGTTTGAATCTTTCCAATATGCAGAGTAAATACAAGTGAAAAACGTAGGTGGCTAAGTTGATACGCGAATGGAGAGGTTTTTATACTATATATTGTTCTTATTACAATAATCACCATAAAGTTTAATTCACATTGAGAGTACAGTGAATGAGGAAAGCCTATTGGCCAAAGGGAATGCCTCAGATTCAGACTTAGGTCTCAACATATATTTAGAGTGCTCTAACAAGTGTGTCTCCTGGGCATTTTTAAATATTGGGTTTGGTTTTACATTTTAATTATTCTAAGTTTATACATTATCTAAAATCATACTTTTCCAGAGTTACAAAAATATTTAATATATTGGTGACTCTTATGACTTGCTCATAACTATAAAGGATATAGAAACAGAAGTAACACACAACTTAAGCCAGAGACTTTGGAGAAAAACAAAGTGCACAACTGGAAAAATATCACATCTTTTCTTAAGGATAAAATACAAACTTAGTCCTATTCTCTTCATTTATTAGTCTCCATTAGAATCTACCTGCCTTTTATTTTTACTCGTGATCCTTGCATGTTTTGGACATACATATAAGGAAGAAAAAAGTTAAAAGTTGCCTCTTAAATTACTTGATCTTCACTTCTCCACACAACGACAAAACCAAACATACAAACCAAACCATTTCGTAGCTGTTTCACCTTTAAATACATTTAATATTCTATTTCTTCATATACACTTCTCTCCGTTGCTCTAATAATTTCCCACCAACTCTTTGGTCTCAATAACCATGTTTCTTTATGCTTTTTAAAAGGTGAAATGACTGGAGCTGAACACAGAGTTCCAACTGAGAAAAATGAGCACAGTGGCATAGCTCTGTTGGTACCACCTATTCCCTTTCTGCTGCCTACAGCACCTTGTGTACACGTCACAAACAGCAAGTGGATTGATGCTCTAAAGTCTGTTTTCTGCACCTCCCACAGGTACACACAGTGGCATAATAGTTGGCAGAACAATGCCATACCTGCGTACTGTTAGCTTTTTCAAAGAGATTTCTAGAAATAGCTACAATAGTGACTATAAAAAAAAAGAGAAAGTACACACGCTTTCTCTTCACCTTTGATGCTTTTTCATCTCCTGATTAAAATACTATTATTCTTCTACTGAGTCATTACGTGGATGTACCGAAAACATGAATCTAGAATATCATGTCACAATGACAACGTACAAGTTTTTTTTTTCCTCAGAGATTTAAAAAAAAAAATCCATCTTGCTATTGTCTGTTATCTTCTCAAGTAAATCAGTATAATTATACTCTTTGTTATTGTTCCAGTAATTTCTGCAGTTGATCATAACCTACAGTAAAGCAAACTCTGCCAAATAAACAAAGTCACTTGAAAACAATGTGCTAGGGGATTAATGCATGAAAAATGTCCAGCTTCTCACAGGAGTTTCATCTTTCACAGGTGTGGCAGGTGATCCAGAACTTTAAAAGCAATAGGCAGGAAAAGCATTGTCAATACTGGACGATTCTAAAGTTATATAGTGAACATAAACAAAAAAAAAATGTCAAGAAAAGAGCAAAAAAAAAAAAAGCTGTAGCTTGATTTAGGCAACTACAAGATCCATTTAAGGCTTAGCTAATGCAGGACTGTATTTTCACTGAATAGCAAAATAAATAAAATTAAAACAAAACAAACAAACCCAAAACCATTAACCTTCTGCTAAATGTGATATGTTTTCAGACATTAAATTTATACAGAATTCCACATTGCATTAACCTTTCAAAATTTCTCTATGGACAAGTACATAAAGAACTACCATTAAGACTTAGCAAAACTGATCTGGGATGCAAGAGAGCAGTCCATCAATTCCCTCTCCAATGCTTATCTGCAAAATCAAGAAGGAATATGAAAACAGGATTTTGAAATTTATATCGATTAACAGCAAACTTGCATTAAGTTTGGATGGAGGGAGCAAGAGAACCATCTGTACATTGTGTAGTTAGCAAAGTTGTAGGATGCTTTACTTGCAGGATGATTAGCAGGAACTATCATTGTTCTGACTCATAAATGGTAAATTATGTGTTTGGGCTGAAGTCAATCAACTTCAGCAAAATGAAATACAGGTTTCCAATGGCTCAATGAAAACAGCACCACACCCTAAAGGAAAATGTCATGCAAGAACAGTACAAGCAAGGGGTTAAAGGTGAAAAGACTGCATACCTTGAAAGGTAATGATGACCTAGAGAAGGTTTGAGTCTTAAGTAATAGAAAATCCACACTGAAGACATGTGCTTTTAGGAGCTTGTGGAACCATTTCCAAACTGTACAGTCCCTCCTTTTATGGATGTAACAGTTAATTTGATATGGAGAATACTTAGAGCTCATTTGGGTTGAAAGATAAAAACTCTGGCAGAAGCTTTGCAATTTTGTGAACTAAAATTAGAAGAAAAAACTATGTTCATCTAATACAACAATTCCTGTCTAACATTAGCCATGAACTTTCATCCACTTGTGCCTACCTGAAGCCAAATGATTAAGGTTTGGCTAAAGCTTTTTTTTTTCTGGAAAGGAATTCAGTTCTGACTTGAAAACTTCAAGAGAAGGACAAGCTCACTTCCCAGCTTCTAAAAACTCACTTTCCACGCTTCTAAAATTCTGCCAGTGGTTTCTAACTTTGTTCTCAGCTACCAGGTCTGGGGAGGAGGTACAGGCTTCACCTTTCAGTTACAGCTTCTCACACCAGCTCAGTGACTGCCAGTTTCCCTGCTACTGGCAAGAATGATTCACTTTAGTGCATACATCACGTTCGGGACAGATATTATCATTAAAAAAAGTCTAAACCAGTATTCAAAGAAACAAAAAGAAAAATCCACCCTAAAAATGACTGAAGAGCTACTCAGATTCTCAGAAAATGATTCATGCTCAATTGATAAAAATCCTTTTCCCAAACAAGACAGACCTCTAGTGTTGGACAAAGTTCCTGCAAGCTTAACAAGTTTACTCATTACTCCATAACTCCTACTGGGTTCGTTATAGGTTACAGATATGCACTGCAAATCGAGGCTCTTTCTGCAGCACAGGGGCACCTTTGAGGTGGCTTGTTGGCAGACACACATGAGAGGAGGTGAGAAGTCCCTGCCCTCTAATGCATTTCTTCCCAAGAGGCCCATCTCATGGAAATAAACATGCTCAAAACCTCATAGTAAGGACCCTTTGTGGCACTGCTGCTGCTCCTTAAAATAACGTGCTGAAGATCTAACAAAAGGGAATCGCTGAAACTAAGGAAATTGCGAAGTTAAAATCAACCCATAAACCACAAATATCAAAATGCCTCATTGCAACTGGGCTTTAGATTGAGCTGAATGGAGCTCTATGACACTCGGACTACTGTGTGTCAGCCAGTCACACAGAGCCTTCCAAACAACCAGCCTTGTCAAAGTTAAACTGGAAGCTGTACCCAGGTTACCTAGTGCCAGCCTCCCTGTCAGGTCCCTATATTGCATCCCAGTTACTGTGGTCTGCAACATCACAGTGATAATGTTCCAAACATTGGAGTTGACAATGTGGTTATTAATTTGGTTAAGACACAACCAGCATCCACTTTAGACCTTCCATTGAAACATCAGGCTAAGATATAAGAAACACAGAATTAATCCTTTCTCACTCTTCAAAGCAAGAGCAAGGGGAGAGGCTAAAAATCTGATTCTTAAAATCATTTATGTTGGAAGCCACCACTAGAGGTCATCTAGACCAACCAGATGCTTAAAGAAGCCAGTCCAAAGTTAGGTTTGATTCAGACTCTGCAGCAGAAATCAGATAATTTATTATGGGCTGGAGCATGTTTCAAGGCAGGATTTGGAGGAAGAGAGAGCTGTTTCTTTTAATTCTTGTCTGGGGTATGGCTATGCAGAGAATTAAGATTAAATCCTGCTACAATAAAGTAAATAACTATAGCTAAGATACTTCACCTCTATGATGGAACTCAGTGTTACCACCTGCAACAGATTGGCACTGCATTCAATTTGTTAGGGTATAACAATACAAGACACAAAGTAGTTTAAAACATGAACATAAAATAATGTATCTGGAAGTTTTGCAATACCTTAAACTCAAGACTAGAAATACTTAGATATCATAGATAAGTTCCAGCCTGCTTTTTGGATTTGTTTTAACTCTGCAAGACCCTTCAAGAGGATAAGATAGTCAGGAGTTACCACTTTTTAAAAGGCACAGTATGGCATTAGTCTCAGAAGTACAAACATAATTTTCAATGCCCCAAGTATGACAGTAACAAGACTGAGGCATGTTTCTACATTTCTACAGTTCCATATGTAGAAAATATGGTGAATGACTCTTATATAATGCAGAAATGTGTCTTTGATGGATTAGTATCAGCCAGCTGTGGAAGAGTTATCACAAGTAACAAGGGACCACACTTTCCAGCTCCCATAGCTGTTCACTACATCAGCAGCTCTGCTAGCTGCTAGAAAGATGAGCAAGGGAACAAGTGAGCTGTTAGATGTCTAAACCAAAACTTACAAATCAAAATCTTTGCAATATCCAAAGTTTAAACTAAGTTTTGCTGAGCTTTGCAGGAACTTCATGAGCCGAATATGTTCAGTTCTACCGGCCCGCACTAGGTGTCAGTCCTGCCCTGGTACAGCAGGGTTCAGTTAGTAGAAGCACACACAGAGAACAGGTATTCCCGAAGCACTGCGTTTTCCTCTTATACTATTAAAGGTCGCACTAGAGCACTTGGTGAACAAGAATAAGAACTGGTTCTGTTTCATAGACAAAAATTAAGAAATGACATGTTTTGCCTTTAAAGTGTGTTCTCCATCAGATCCAAGGAAGGTTAAAAAGCGGGTCAACATATAGTTGTAATAGGTGCAATCTGGTTTCTGCAAGGAAATAAAGATGCTGACAGACTTCTGTACTTTTTAGGGGGCACATAAATTTTCCCAGTAAGAAAGGCAAATCAAAGTTGCTCTGCAAGATGAACTAAGAGAGCCTGTTTCTCAACATATCTATGACTATTGTTTCTTGAAATTCTTTCCTCCTCTTCCCTTTTTGGACAGGGACATAACACACATTTCCTAGCCTGCATTGAATAGTACACATTGACTTGTGGACAAGTACAGTTCTCCTTTTTAATCCCGTTGCAAGGTACTGGTTTGAGTCTCCCATCTCTGTTCATTTATGAACGTGCACAAAATCTTTGAGAACAGAGGTCTACTCTGCCTACTCCTCTTTCAAGCCTAACCAAAGGTAGTTTTAGTACTCATGCTATTGGTATGTCCTATCAGTATGACTGCAGATGTTGCTACCCTTGGAACAGCCTAAAGACCTAATAGAGTCAATCAACCTTGACATCCTTCAGCAAGACTGCTGCAAAACTGCTTGTTTACAGGTCATGCAGTCTCAGGGTACAGCAGTTTTCAGTACAATTCTTTAAAATTAGACTTATCTTTGTCCCCATGGCAACAGACTGCAGGCATGTCCACACTACAGTTAGGAGATGCGACTGCAATTTATTTGCTAGCTTCAGTCTTCAGTTCAAGAAAATATAGCAATACATTGTAAGTAGTATGGGTTAGGGTCTTCAGACACTGAGTACACACATTAGCTACAGCTCATCCTGTTATCACATCACTCCTGATACTGAAGCTTTCTATCCCACAGCTGCAGAAATATCACAACCAACTGCAGAGCAGCACCTGCTGAGAAATGTACATCATATTATCTCAAATTATGTCAGTGTGCACTCTACAAGACTAATCTATTATAAAAGATATTAAGTGTACATTGTCTGCCTGAGTCATTTCCACCCACCCACCCCTTCCCGCAAAAAAAAAAAAAAAGAAAAAAAGAAAAAACCCCACACCCCAGTTGCTTAAGATGTTTATGGTTAATATAAACAGGACAGGAGAGGTAACACTACCCATACCTTAGATGGAGGTGCCCAGATTTTTTGCTTCAGTTGCCCCTTTTGCCTATGGATGTTTCCAGGCATTATGTTATGCTAAGAGGGTCACTGATCTGAGTATGTCTGAATTCATCTCATTGGGCTAATACTCAGGAACATTAATTAAATATCTTCTTTGCTTAAGAGAAAGTCACATCTACCCATCAAGAACTAAGTCTGGTAGCCCTGTGAAATTTCATGTTGTGCCACAGCAACACATGAAGAAATTATTTAATCCAATTTGTCCCATTAACACATAAACCTCCACAGTTTAGGCTAGTTTTATGTTTAAGCTGACTTATTCTCCAAATTAATAAGAAGGCCAGAATGGGGGAAGGAGAAGGAAAAACCACCCAGACACAAGTGAATGTATCAAAACACTCCTGTATACAGCTGGTACCATCTTCAATCACTGGATATTTCTGCTAATTCACACAGGCTGAACTGCATCACAGCAGTCAAGAGTAGTCAGGCTCTTCAAGACACTCACTTTGCAAGTGAGTTATGCCCTTTCCATGTCTTCAAGCAGCGAGGAAAATTGAGCCTCATCTCCCATACCTGCTTTGTTATAAGAACTGGAAAAGTCACACAGCAAGCTCTTTTGCTTCTACACTACAGATTTAGTCTTGTATTTATGCTGCCATATATGATGTAAAAATGTTTCGGAAAGAAGGAGAAGCAATTCAGTTACTCATTTCAGTCTTGAAGATATAATTTTGTTATAATAACTTGCCATATGTAACATGCAGATACATTTGCGTACCCAAAGGAGTAGTTATCTCACTCTCCATAACCATCCAAATTCTTTACTTGTACCTAGCCTCATAAGGATAATACTTTTACAACGAGGTGGCAAAGATTATTGTTCTTCAAATCTACATGCAAAAACCTTGGGCCCCAAGGCAATCCTTCTTCATCGAGGGGAAGCCATCTCTCCCCTAATAAGCTGCAGTGCACATACAGTTTTCTGCCATAAGTTTCATCAGAAAATTTGCTATTCAAGCCCAGAAACAGTTCCTAGATCAGATACTTAAAGGCTAAAGTGTTTAGTTGTTGATGAGACCATAAGCAAGCAGATTTTGGTACAAAAACCTATACATTCCCAACTTCACAAGCACATCTTTCAGTCTTTCATATGGCCTTTAGAGTTATGAGGGCAGGTGAAACCTCGTTTTTCATTATGGTTTTTAAAAACATTTATCTTTTTCAGCTGTGAAAAGCCTAACAGGAAAAAAATACCAATATTGATTACATAACCTCACTTTCCTTTACAGAGAGATGAAAGTGAGTTGTAACAATGCAAGTTAGTGATACTGAATTAAAATGATCACCAGTATGTATGGACATTACGTCATGCCCAAGCGTAACTGCAGAAGAAATAAAAGACGCAGTGCAGGAAGAGCTACCCAACCTTTCTAAGGCACCTCCAGATACTCTGGTAGAAAATGAAAAGCACAAAACCTCAGAGCTTTTCTCTGTCTACTGTGATAAAGAGAGACAAGGCCCAAGTTATTTCTGTCAGCTGCAGAGAGAAATTCAGACAATAATCACCCTGCAACTGCCACAGAGGAGGCATCCAGCACCTGTACTATCTGCTGAAGATTTGTAGGTGCTCCTCATCTTCCAAGGTATATTATACTATGAAAGGAACACCCTAATCCAAGTTACATTTCCTCTTCAGAATCACACAAGCCATTATTTCCAGACAGCTAGAGAAAAGAGCCCTACTCTGTTCCTCCTGCTGTCAGCATCTGCCTTGTATAGCACTTAGTGTGTCATTAAAAGCTTCCCCCAGCTGGCAGCCAGAGACACAGAGCTCCATCTTATAAAAAGGAGCTCTTGCAACTGTTCCTGCAGGTTCCATTTACATTAGTTAAAGAACAAAAAACAAGCACAAAGAGAGAGCTAGGAAAACTGTATTTTAATAATCCATTTCTCTCCCAGGACCTCATCTCATCCCAGCAGCACAGCTGAGAAACTGTACATTTTCTCAATGGGAAGATTCTCTGTTCAGGTTTGCCTGCATAACTACATTGGGAGTGTCTGCTCTGCACACATGTTTTTCTTGCCAGACAGATGTAAGTAAGTGTATAGCTGGCTTTCCAGCAATAAAACTGAAGTCTAAGACCTTCAGCAAGAGCCAGGATTACTATGCCAGGAATAAATTACCAAATTTAAGAGGATACTCTGTAGATTGATATAGGACAACCAGCTTTCTCCCTTAATGCTCTACAGCAAAGAAGTTAGCTTGGCAAACCCAGAAGCATCTTTACCTGACATTCATAACTGAGTCATAAGAAAAGCCAGTGGAAAAGAGGCTTACAAGTGTTCACTGTTTTTTAAGTGTTCACACAAGGTTCACAGTTGTTTCAGTCACCAGATGGTAACACTTGTTTGGGCCATTTGGTGTCTGTAACTGTGCTTGCAATGCACTTTTCAAGGCCACCAAGGTACTAACTAAACTACAATTAAGGAGTTGTAATGGCTGGAAGGCAAAGACTTATAGTAATATTTAAAGAACAGGTACCACATCCAGGACACTAAGAAGAAAAAAAGCACAGCTCACACACAATAGCATAAAAAGAACCTGGAAAGCATTTCTGGGTTTTAAGCCTACTTCAACTCATTCTGCATTAGCCAGGAGGTCTTTAACTACATGCACAGCGGGTGGGACATGAGAGTTACAGACTTTAAAACATATCCTGTGCCTATGCCCTTACAACACCTTGGAAGAACCACCACAGTCCCAGCACTAAACCTGGCAAACTGATGAAGTCACCATTTCAAACTTGTAGCAAGCACTTTCCACAGCTTTAGATACTCCAGAAAGTGAACTCTGGTTCAAAGATAAAACACTTCATGGGTAAAAGAAGCAATGAGTTGCCACACCAAACCACTTTCTATCTGTAATAACAGCCCAATGTACAAATAGTTAGCATCTATACTGTTAGAAAAGCTAACAATGAAAAACTCAGCTCTCTCCCTACAGTATGTTGCCAGACAAAATTTTGGAACTAAATGCATATTTCAGGCTTATCAAAGAAGCTTGGTCAAATTTTCTCTCAAAACTGATAGAGCAACTCATGATAACTGTTAAACCCCAAAACTAGTAGGACTGGGTAAAAACAAGAATAAAGAAGAATAATTTTGTATTGATCTAATCAGTCACAACACTGAATCATCATGTGAAGAGACAAACAGTTATTCTATGCAGAAGCTGAACTTAAAATTTCTTTTCTCCCAATTCAGACATTCTAGACAGTTTTTCATTCTTTGTCACAGTTACAGCTTAAAATATCCAGATTTTTAAAGCTACATTTACAAGTGAGCTTATTGTACAATGTTGTAGTTTGGAATGATAACGTAAATTCCCTCCCTGCCACTAACTGCCCATGCCATTAGTTAATAAAAGAAGTAGTTAACTGCTACCGATTGCTTCTTGATCATTTGGGTGGGGGGCAGACTGTCTCTTCTGTTCTTGGGGACATTCACACAGCTCTGGGGGAAGGTTGGAGCTGCTTGTGCCAGCTGTTGGAGAGAAACCTTTCTCTCCTGCTCCTTGCTGCTTCTGTGGAGTAAGCTAGTTTCCTCTTGCCACTGCTGTTTCTCCTGGTTTTGGCATTGGGGCCCCAGCCACCACTCCAGCCTCACCGTCACCGGTAGTGTCACAGCTGCCCACCCCTACCGCGGCAGCGACCTGAGAGAGAGAAGTCACAGCTGCTTTCCAAGACACGCTGCGGCTCTCCACTCTCAGTTTTCCTTCTTCATTTGGGACAAAGGACAGAGAAAGAAGAGAGACAGAATTCATCTGAGTGCTCAATGCTCGTCTGCCTCATTGGAAAAAGACTGAGAACTCACCCTGCAGCCCACCAAGGTGTGACACTGACATCATTGCCATGAATATAACTTTTTCCCTCAAACCAAGACATAGAACTAAAGAGTTAGAGAAATCAAAATGAGGATCGAAGTGTAACAACATTTTTAAATTATTAAATATTCTTTCTACACAGATACTTCAAGGCTGACAGTATGTACACCAAATACCCGATAGCCTGCCAAAGTCAATTATTTATTCAAAGCTAGCTCTGAGAACCAAAAAGGTGTGCAAGGCTGCCAGCTACATGCAGCATGACAAACCATATTTCAGGAAAATGACTCAGTAAGCTCAAAATGTTTTACACATTTAATTAAGCCTTACGCTAACTCCAGTTGGCAAGCAAGAGCATGAATCATGAAAGCTAGATCATAGGAGCAAACTCAAAGCAATACAAACCCAACTGCTTACTCTGGGAGCTGAGCAATTACTTAGTACAGCAGGGATCCAGAAGAAAACACATGCAAGCGTATTATGGATAGGAAGCAAAGGGGAGGGGAAGGAGCACTGTTGAGACTTGAAGCACTATGCTATACTAACCAGTCCCAGCTGAGGCATTGCCATCAAGCCCTTTGTCAATCCTCACTATGCTGTTAACTGACACTGCAACACTCATTTACCGCCCTCCCCCTTTAGTGTCTTCTACAAAGCTCTTCTTCCAACAGTAGATGGAGTATCACAGATAAAGGCTACCAGCAAGAGGTAGGGGTAATAATGTTATTACTACAACTTTTGTGTCATCATTTTGCACACCACTGTATTTACTCGGTGGTTACCGTGTTATTACTTTCCATACTACACACAGCAGTATCCTGAGCTTCTTTATTTAACAAGAAATATACCCTAAGCTGCAATACTGAATTAAATTAGTAGTAAAAGAGATTGAACTTGCATAACATAGTCCAGATATTTAAATTAAAAATATTATGCAAATATATATATTATCCTGTTGTCCATGGGTTGCTCACTCCCACTGCTGACAACAATTAGCTAAACTAACTAAGAATACCAAGAAGAAAGCTCTAACATTTGAGGTTCCTCAAGACCATAGAAAAAAACATATAACAGACTTTTAGTTTTAAAGGACCCACAGAACATTCACAACATGTTGTGCTTTAAATCACCTCCCATAATGCCCTAAAAAAATAGCACATGAAAAACACACATGCACTACTAGTTTGCCACAAGGAAACACAAGTACAGTCATTGTCCTTCACACTCTTACAATTTGAAACACTGGAAGTAGCTTACAACAAATCAAGTTCCTACACACTCACATCACTGTTAGTGTACCCTCTCTATCCTCAGTGTGCTGACACACAGGGTGACTAGCTCTCCATGTTAGACAAGGGGACCTTGAGTTCAGGGGTACTGTTAAACACCAGAAGATGCAACCTGAAATAATGTCACTTGCTATTTGCACCCGTGCTCAAGTTACAAGGCTGGCATGGTAGAAGGCAATATTCAAATCTGTTGGTAGGGTAAAGAACTAAAATTTCTCACATTGTTTTTATTTCTTTTCCATTGCATTGCAAGTGAGACTTTGCTGTCACAAGGTATAGATCATCAAGAAATGGAAATAACAAGAAGTCTGAAGCATAGCATTGCATCCTTCTTCCCAATATAACCAAGTGGTGTTTAGCAAAGAGGCAAGGAGCTCTATAGCCTTTGTCCTTAGCCAACATCCTTCTGTACTGTGGTACATGACCACAAATCGTCAAACTCTCTTAATAGCACCAGAGAATGGAGTGCATTGCCACTAGAGATGAACAGTCATTTTTAGGGTTTTTTTACATTTTTGGGGGGGGGGGGGTTGTTTTGTTTTATGGGGGAATAGTGGCTCAGAAACTCAAGCCCTGCTACTGACAACACCAGCCTCTACATTGCTTACATGGTGTCCAAACACAGCTCCTGCATCTTGTGTATGTGTTTTTACCACTCAGCCGGTACTATAGCTCCATTTCACACGGCTGCCTTGCAGACAGAATTACAACACACTTCCCCTGCCAGCACAATACAGACAGCAGCTTCATTTACTTCAGAGACCATTTCTTTATTTACTGGATGACAGCCTCCAAAGCAAAGGCTTTTCTACTTGTCTTTCAAAGCACACACCAAAAACACAACCTTAACACAGAGTCAGGATCTATCACTGTTATTTCAAACAGCACAAAGCTGTACAACTAAGGGCATACACTCTGCAGAACAAAGGTACAAGATTAGAGGTGCCCATTACAGCAGTAGACAGGTCTTGCACAGGCATGCTTGGAGTTGCTTCCTTTGTCAACTTGAAACCATTATGAAATATCCTATCAGATGCAGTTACTGCCCTCCCCTAGTCAAAGAGCACTAGTGTTAAACATGTTGCTCAGAAGAAAGGCATTTGTGGCCGATGCTACACTGACTTTCAAAACCTGTCCCACTAATGCACTTGAGGCTTGAGATGGACACACCTGCTCTGTAGAAGGAAAGATTAAATCCTTCAACTATTCCTACACTATTAATCTGAAAATGCCAAACTCCTCAGTACAGCTACCAGGACTGAGATATTAGACAGTAAAACTCTTCATGCAACCCTACCACAAGTCTGATTTAAACCAGTAAATAAGGGAAAGCTCGCCTTTGCCACACCTTTTCATAGACCATGAGATCTTGCATAAGATATGCATCAAGCCTGGGTATCAAGTCATATTTTTTTGGCATTGTGGTTTACTGCTTAACTATTTGTTGGATTCTGGATTTAGATGTTTATACAATTTGATCACTTAATTTGTCTGTTAACAGAAATAAACAAACTACACACTACAAACTGACAAATACTATTCAGATTTAAGTAATCTATGTTAATCTCCTGTTCACTCAACAAGACTGTCACTCAGAAACATACTAATACCTGTAATAAAACTACTTCTCATGCACCATTTCCAGAAGAAATCTCTCTGTGAAACCAAGGGCATGCTCTGGCATTTCAGGGCTACCTTCCCCTCCCCAAAGTGTAAAAAAACCATACACCAAGCTAGGAAAATGGACACCAGGAAATTTACAAGGATAAAGTAATCAGACATAGAAATAAACCCAGAAAAAAACCATGATCTCCAGCCCTGACAGGTCTTCTCGGTTCTTTGGAACAGATGTGCCTTGTGCATCCAATCTACCAAATTTCAAGGAAATGGGGAATTGTTTGGTTTTCTTCTATAAGTTAACAGCATTATATGTATCAGTCTTAGGTATTCAGATTTGACATTATCTTCCCCAAGTATGTGGTTGCTAACAGTGCAAGAGATCATTTAGGCACCTGTGAAGAACCTGGAAAGTCGTTTGAGAAGGAGCTCCCAAAAACATCAAGCACAGCAACTAGCACACAGCCCTGCTGGGATACGCCCTGACCTTGCTCAGCACCCACAGGGACAAAGAACCAAGGCTACTTCTGACAAACAGGACAGACCAAAGGATGCTGCCCTAGGAAAACTTCCCTCTGGAGAAAATTCATTATCTCCACATCTGCAACCAGCTTCTCTGCTGTGCTGATGCAGTACAGACTGTAAATAGACCTCACCTCTGAGGCCCTTTGTGTCAGGTGCAGTCACGAATACTGCAATTAGGAGGCTGGGAATTACAAAGCATCACCTTGCTCTAACTCTGATTTTAGGAACGGAACTTGGTCCTCCTTCTACTGTTACGCTTTTCCTTCTAAGGAGCCTCCAAAAATGACCTGAAAGGAGATGAAGAGACCATGTTTTTCAAAGACTTTTTAGCTAAAATCATAAATAAGTGTGCACGAGTGCGTGAGTGTGTCTAACACCTCCCCCCAAACTCACCCTCACCATTCCCTCCCTATTCAGCTGGGCAGAGTGCTCAGAGTAGCTTTCAAGACCACTGCTTCAGCATTTTAAGCACAATGCTCAGTATCTTTAGCCACAAGGGCTAGTCTCTAACACAGGTCTCAGGCACACTCTGGGATGTGAAAATTCACAGGTACAATTCTGTGTAAGTCAGAAACAGTTTTCAGATGACAGACACAGAGACGGCTCACAGACATAATCAAAACACTTCATACACAATTTCATTCTGTTGTATCAGCTTCCTTTATAGGAAGGGTGACTCACAACACTTAGTTTTCTTCAAAAATAGATTAATAAAGTAAATCATGTTCAAAGCTGGTGTAGTATATACTGTACAAAAGTCTCCCTCAAGACTGTTTATAGGAATAAAATACTTTTTATAGGAAAATGCAGGAGATGATACAAACTAAACATGCATGATTAAAGCACAAACTAGGAAGCAATCCATTCAAATAAGTCTCATGTACAAACTTTAACAATACTATATTACTTATTGTTTGGCATGTTTACTTCCATAAGAGGTATTACCAAATACATTAGTATTACATTTTCCCCACAGGTGAGAATTGAGAATCGGACTAACAATATAAAGTTATAAATTAGTAAGTGTTGAGGATCCCTCAGTACCCAGTTACTGGAGATGAGAACTGTAGCTACTACAGTGTACAAGAGGATCAGACTACTTAGCCAAATTTCTAAATATGAATGAATATGCCTAAACACTACACTCAAAACTCAGAGCACCACAAATAACAAAATACATTAATGAAAGGAATAGACTGTATTTGATCATCCATCAAATATGTGAATGCCAGTTAGTACACACTATGCTTTCCCTTTCTTTTACTTTTGTTTGATTTTTATTCTCAGAAGGAAGAATTCTAGACCACACTAAACAAACCTAATAATCACTCTGATTACAGACTTCACACAAACACAGCAATTAAAAATGAGAGAAAACAACTACAAAATAAAGACAAAAATAACAATCAGGAAATCCACATTTACTTTCAATGAGACAGGTCTGAGCAAGGGCAGAATTTTTCATTTACGAAGTGCCTTACACCCAGAATTGAATTGTTTAGAAGACTTAAGGTTTTAACTTCATATAATCAAAAAGAGCTCACTTGACCATGACACCTAAACTTCAAGAAATGCCAGAAATTCTACACAGATGCTGGATGGAAGTTTCGAACAGCTGGGAACCTACAGTTAGCTTCACAGAGACAATACTGTACAAATACCCATCTGCAAACCTAGACATCAGATCTTTATATTTAGCCCCACACTTCTCTGATGCTGATGCAACCCTCTGTCTTGCATAGAGGTGGTATACAGTATGACTTTTCTGACCACCTATCAGAAATAACTGGCCAAATGAGACAAAGAATGGGGTAGTTTTAAAGCACCCAGGTGCTTTAAAAGAGGTAATTTGCCTTCTTCTTTGACTTCTCAGATGTATTCAGAGCAGCAACAAAAACCACACACTGCATATTTCACATATCACTTGTGAATTTCTTCATGAAATCCTGAGTGTATTAAACATGCACATATACTTATCACACCTTCTACAAACAGAACTTCTGCAAGTTTAGCTCATTGGTTTGAATCCAGCCAGACGAATTTATTACCAAAGGCTCCCTTTCTAGTCAAAAAGGAAAACAGTAAAGTATTGGATAAATTATACCTTAAAACATAACTGCCTAGAAACAAAAACTTAATATTATCTACAATACCAACATAATTCTTCTGTGCCTAACCATGCCCATTTGAGAATATATTTAAAATTATTTTCTTTTTATTTTTTATTGTATTTTATTATTATTTATATGTTAGAAATTAAAACTGTTGACATTTTGGTCTGTGTTTTTGGCTGGCCATCTGGACAAAGTTTATGCTTTCTCTACCGTGTTACCAGTAACAAGCATTGATAAAGGAGAAACTTCGCCCTTGAAGACAGAGCTCCCTCTAAACTAAAAATAATTGGTCTCCTCTGATTCGCTAGTTGCATTTAGAGGTCATTTGGAGGAGAAAGTGAAGAGGAAGGGGAGGAAGGCTGCCTTCAGACCGAATTCATTAGAGACCCTCAAGTGATTATGCGCATGCTCAGGGAAATTCCAGTGCCCGTGCACATGCACAAAGAGAAGACCATTCTGTAACACGAAGGTGGAGCTGGAGACCTCAGACTGGGTGGTACTGGCCACACCTACCCAGTCAGACGTCACTAACCACCTGTATTTTAAGGGCAGATGACTGGTGCTTTTCTGCTTACTTGCACACAAGAAAACCTTGTCTTTTCAAATAAGTGTTATTGCAGTGAGCCAGCTAGCGCATCTTGGACTCTGCCTCTTTCTCCAGATAATCTGAATGTGTGGGTTGGTAACACAACTTAGCGTAAGCAATGCCCCTTGGTGAGTGGGGGTGCTTGCACGCTTGGACTTATTGCTTTTGGTTTTCCTTCCTTTTCTCTCCCTTGTCCTTTTTTCCTCTTAAAACTTCTGTCACCTAGCAGAATAAAAATAAATACTGTTTATTAACCTCTCAGCAGCATGTCTGTTTCACTTTCCAGCATCTCTTAAAACCCACCCTATTACAACTTAGAGCTACATTCTGCTTTTTCCCATCAAATCTTTGGAAGAAAGGAATCAGAGGAAGACTTTTTCTTTCAAAACAACAGTGCCCATCTTGCTTCTTTGTCACATCACTTTTCCTTTGGTGAAAGATACTTACAAAACTCAGAAGTAGCACGAAAGGGAAGAAGAGGTTTCAAAGAAAGAACTCTCATTTCAATGCAAACCACTATGCTCTTGGGAGAGAACAAATCATAGAGGTAGCAAGAAAATTAGAGTAATCGGAGGGGGGAGGGGGGGGCGGCGAGGAGGAAAACAATTGACTTTCAACTCATTGTAACGACAAAAAATGGATTTTCTCACCCTAGAGTTGTAACCGTCTATGTATAAATTGTAGTTTGTTTCCTTTAAAAAGAAAAAAAAACAAAGAAAGAAAAACACAGCTCTCTAGGAGGCACCATACTCACCACAGAAACAATTTATCCTTGACTATAGGGACTGCCAAATGACTCATCTCTCCTGATGACACAATTCACTCAAAGCACACCAATTACTATTGTGGTACAAGATCATTTTCATGACAGAATGGTTTTCCCCAGAGGAAATTTAATTTGTCTTAAATAATAACTCCTGTTCAAAATCAAGCAGCCGAATTCTGTGAAGCATTTTCCTTTTTTCATATACTGCCAGAACTTCTTTTCCCCACTCAGCATGAGATTTTCTCAGTACTGACTGCTGCAGCAGAGTCTACAAAGTTTATTTTAAAAGCTTCCAAACACAATATATTTGCTGTGCATCCAAGAGCCTGCCTGATTGATTTAATCAGAATTGTCGTTTTAGTGTCCATCTAAGAAAAAATTGGGTTGGTTAGCTGTTTATTCTACAGCTAAACACTGCAAACTTAAAAACCCAACGCACGACCAAAAACACATCAACAAAACACACACTCTTCCATGCATTGTCCCTGAACTATGCAGACTGCATCACCCCACTATGTCAGAGGTTCTTGGAGTAACAGAAACAGAGGTGAAATCATCATCAGAACAACTTCCTGATTCAACAGAGGTTCAAGAAGACCAGGGCCAAAACATGTAGAGTTACACTTTGGTGGGAGCAAGCATCAGCTATTCTCAGGTAAAGGATGCTCTGCCACTATAAACATCAGTGACCTTCTCTACCAGCTAAAATGCCATCACTTCCTCATTTAGGATCTCAATAGATAAGGAAATGGAGTTCTTTTTTGGTTCTTAAAAACTAAGATTTCTGCAAAACAAAATCTGTCAACCCTTCAGCTGGGGAGAGAATGGTTTCAATGCAGGTTGTCATTCACAATAGATATCAGCATTGAGCAACAGCTGCAGAAAGTCAGAGGGGTTGAGAAATCTCGAAAAAGGTTCACAGACATCTTCAGAAGTTGTTTTTAAAATGCTATTATCTTGTCTCTAAT
Organism: Sakesphorus luctuosus; assembly: GCA_013396695.1. NCBI lineage: Eukaryota > Metazoa > Chordata > Aves > Passeriformes > Thamnophilidae > Sakesphorus > Sakesphorus luctuosus. Next base: position 818,316 of record VWZD01007791.1, on the reverse strand, counting down.
GCACCTGAGCCTCAACAGCACACTAAAAGCAGTCACTGAAAAAAGTAACGGAGACTGAAATAAAAATAGCTGAAAAACAAAGTTTAACATGAATGGGACATCATTAAAGATAAACATTAAAGTTCAAATGTCACTGCTTAGCCTCGAGAATTTGAAATTTTCTATGTCTCTATTTGCTGTATGAAATGTACAAGGGAGAGGAGAAGAAAAAATATCAAAGAGGAAAAAAAATTATCAGGTTTTCTTTTTATATTGATACCTCCCCTATGTCTGTCCTAATTCAGTTGAGGAGGACAGTGACAGCAAGAAGTCAACTCTTGCAAAGAATCAGAAGTAACGAAATCCTATTTTGATGAGAGTAATGCAGCTGTTGTCCTGTCAGCTTCCCCTCCAGTGCTGGGATTCTGAACACAGGCTCTGGGGTGCAAGAGGAAGAGGAAATACTTCATTCATTCCATCACCACAGCTGTCCCCTCTCACATTTTAGCCAAACTAAGTCAGTGACAGAATAAGTCTACATCTCCATCTAGGACACACATTTTTACACACTATTTTTCATGAAGTTAAATAGAAACCAATATTCTGTTGGTTGGTTGGTCAATTTCATTTCCAATCAAATTGCAGTTTTTACTTTTAAAAACTGCTAGAAGATAGGCACTACATATTAATTCCCAAAATATGTTTAAAAACCCCAGTTTCTAAAAGGCAATTTACAAAGTTATTGCCTAACAAATCCTTCATAAGACGTAAAAACTTGAGAGTTTTTTTGTTTGGTTTGGGTTTTTAATGGAAAGATTTAATTAAAGTAAAACAGCTTACATTGTCTACACCACATGCTCAAAGAACTGTGGGAAGGAGAAACAATTTGTTTCTTAAATATATCACCAGTGTAATTTTGTAAGAATCTATGCAAGGTCATAGTTTTCTGGTAATGAGATAAGAACCTGCATTTGAGCTCACTCAGTATATACTACTATAGATGAAAACAAGTCATCCCAGATAGAGAGATCTATAAACCTAACTTAGAAAGATGTTTTACCAATACCTGAACTTACAGGTACCTACATATTGTAATTATAATGCATTACTTGATAAGAAAACAATTTTTCATTAAATTAAACATTTTCCTTAATTCTGAGTGTTTGGAGTTTTTTTGAGGAAGAAAAAAGCGCAACATGTTAAGTAAAAGTTGTCATCTATCAACCTGGACTAGGCTTCCCTCCTCAAGAGGTTTTATATCATATTACATAATTACACTTCTCTACACCCTGTGCCATACCACTCATTTGACAATAAGCTTCTTCTTTGTTTTTCCCTGAAAGGGCAAGCTGCTTCTATTGTCCAAGTTTTTCAACAAGATACAGATTTTTGTGTGTGTATGTCTATGTGTAAACACATGGACATGAATCCAAATTACTAAGAAACTTCAATCATTATCTTTAAAAAGTCTCCTGTCCCAGGAGAAACTTGTGTTCTGTGACCATTCCAAAAAACTAAAACACAAAACTCACAAAAAAGCTGAAAACTGAAGTTTTTCTTTTTGGAGGGCCCTCAAAACACATACTAACCTGTCATCTGCAAGATCAGCCACTGAGATACAGATTTTTTTCCTGCACTATGAAGTCAACTATGATTACTATTAAAAGTCATCCACAACACATATTTAGCTTTATAATGGATTGAAAAATTCCTACCAGGTGTATTCAGACCTTTAATTAATTGAAGTAGGAGAAAGAAGGAAAAGTTCACCAGATACTACTGGAAAAAACAACAAACTTCTCTCCAATTTTGCAACAAAAACAACCCTTAACAGCAAAACAGAGTGTTCTGACCTGCCTTAAGTTCAATGATCTTTTTTGGCAAGAGAAATACCAGCAATTTTAGTACTTGCCTGCACCAGTTTAGTTGTTTTGACATAATCCCAGTGAAGATCACAACAACCAGCCTAGAAAAAAATCCCCATTGTCTCTGTAGCCGAATACAACTCCAGCACATTTGAAAGAGGCTGTAATGTGTTCAACATTACAATAGCACAGATGTGCCTCAGTGCTGGGGTAGTTACCTACTACAGGCAACCTGACTAGGAAGAAACAGCAGGCTCCTTTAGACAGCAGGAGGTTGACTTATGTGCACAGACCCTAATCCTCAAACAATCTGGTATCTTTGGAAAGTGCAAAAGCAATCCAAGAGATTTCTGGACTGATGAATGCACTTCCAGACACAAGTTATCAACAAGTCAATGTGGGAAGTTGTTCTGCTGGACCTGATCCCTACAAACATGAAAGAACTGGTCAAGATTGAAGTTCAATGGCAGTTTTAATTGCAGTTACCATAACAAGGAGAAACATAAGATCCCTAGACAAAAGAGCAAAGCAAAACCCAAGATCTCAATCCTAGACTTCAGTTGAGCAGATTTTATCCTCTTTAGGCATCTGCTTGGATGAATCCTTCTGTAGATGACCCTGGAAGGAAGAAGGGTCAAGGAGAGCTGGATAATTTTCAAGGATCACCTTATCTAAGCTCAGGATTTGGCCACGCTCGTCAACAGAAAATCACACAAAGGCAGCCAAAGGCCTGCACAGATGAACAAGGAGCATCTGACAAAACTCAGACATGAAAAAGGTGTATATATAAATGGAGGAAACAGAAAGGTGTCCAGGAGGAATATGAAGACTATTAAGCTTGTAGTGATGGTGTCAAGAACGCCAAAGCCCATGTGCAATTGAATCTGGTGACAGACATAGAGGGTAACAAGCTGCAGTGCTATAGGTATATTAGCTGCAAAAAAAATAGCTCTGGTCCTGCTACTGAGTAGGGAAGGGGAGATGGTGATAAAGGATATAAGATGCCAAGGTACCCAGTGCTTTCTTCAGCTTGGTTTTTTACTGGTAATATTGGGCCTTTAGGACTCCCAAGCCCATGAAAGAGCTGGCAAAGAAAGATCTGGCGCTGGTGGATGAAGGTCAGGTTATGGAGCATTTAAACTGGATATGTTGCCTCACACTCCCCCCCCCAAAAAAAAAAAAATGAAGTCTGCAGGACCTGATGAGATATATCCACGAGTGCTGAGGGAACTGGCCAATATCAGTGTGTGGCACTCTCAATACTGTGAAGACTTACAGCATCTAGGGAAGCTTCTTGAGAGCTGTAAGAAATTATGTAGTTCCTATCTTCAAGAAAGAAGATCCAACAAATTGCAAGCCACTCAGCCTCACCTCAATACCTGAAAGGGTGATGAATCCGATCCTTCTGGAAGGAATTCACAAACATACAAGTGACAAGAAAATTATTTGGAGTAGTCAGCACAGATTTGTGAAGGGGAAGATTGTGCTTACACAACCCGGAAGCTTTCTATGAAGAGATGACCATTTTGGTGGATGAATGCATTACTTAAGGCTTTTGACACTGTCTCCCATATCATCAGCTCAGATAAGCAGATAAAAAAATTGAAGTAGATAAGTAAACAGTGAGATGGATCAAAAAACAAACCACAAGACCTAGAGGGATTGTGATTAGCACAAAGTTCAGCCGGAGGTCAGTCACTGGTGGCATACCCCAGGAGTCAATACTGGGTCCAGTAGTGTTCAACATCATTAGTGATTTGGACAATTCAGCAGAGTACACCCTCGGCAAGTTTGTAGATGTTACAAAACAGGCAATAGCAGCTGATACCACCAGACAGAGACCTCTACTGACTGAAAAAAATTGGCCAACAGTATTATCTTGAAGCTTGGCAAGGGAACATGCAAGGTTCTGTAACTAGCACAGATAACCCTATGCACTGCTACAGGCTGAAGGCAACACAGCTGGAAGTAATCTTTGCAAGAAAGGACCTGGGCATCTTGGTGGACAAAGTCAGTGTGAGCCAGTTGGCAAAGAAGATTTAGAACACCCTGGGTTGTATTAGAAAAGGTGCCTCCAGCAGGTCTAGTGAGACAATCCTTCCCTTCCTCTCAGCACCGCTGAGACATCTAGAGTGATGTCCTGTTCTGGGTTTACACGAAGAGACACGAATATTCCAGAGCAGGCCCACTGAAGGTGAATTATCACCACAAAAATGATCAATGGATGAGAGAATATGACCTAATAAAAAAAAGATTCTAAAAAAGCTGGAATTGTTCCCCAGAAGAAGACTATGCAGGGGACAGGGAAGGAATGGAGAGTGTATCTTATTAACATGTATAAATACGTGGGGGAAGTAAAGATGACAGAGCTGGACTCTTCACAATGGTATCCAGTGAGGTGACAAGAGGCAGTGAATACAAACAAAAGCACAGGTAATTTTATTTAAACATGAGAAAAATTTTTTTGTTCCTACTGTGAGAAAAGACAGGATCCTAGAGAGCTTGTGGAGTCCATTCAAGGCACGCAAGATCAGACTAGAGCATCTCCAGAGGTGCCTTCCAACAGCAGCTCTCTACGTTGCCATGAGAACTTACTGCCTTGATAACATTAGCACTAGCACAAACAAACTTTTCACTGATAGGTAGGTTTTGTGCTTTCCTCGCTGTGGTTATTCAACATAGTCTTAATTCAGTTCCTAACTGGTAATACGTGAGCTGTTCAACTGCCATTACTTATAAAAACTTGATCTTTCACTGAAGATTCAATAAATTCACATCTTCTATGGACAGTAGTAGAGCCTGTAATGTGTTTTGCCATAAGACTATACATAAAAACATCCACCTTTGCTACCTCTAATTTTATTATTCACATTTGCACCAGTGTACATAGTATCAGCAGAAGTTATATGTGTCTTTGGAAACTGTACAAGAGGTAATAGTAAGCCCTAGGTCCTGCCATTTTCAGTTTTGCCATGCAATTCTGTTTGCATATCATAACTTCCACTGCTTTCCCAGGGACATCATGCAATGTTTGAATTAGGGCATACTAATCCCTTGAAATGGTAAAACTGCTCAAAGCAATATTATAAGATAGCTTCTGAATGCTGTAATTTCAAAGTACTTTGGGCTGTATTGCACATATTCTCATTATTTTAAGAAGACATGACAAGGAATTTTGCTGCCAACTGCACCTTCAGGAAAGTGCAGATAGAATATCAACCCTTTGATACTAGACCACAAGGCACATTACCCTTAACTATGTCTGGGCCTCTGATGAACACAGGTGGACAAAATCACCCTTCTCTATCAAGAAAAGGCCAGTTTGCCAAAAAACAACCACTTAAGGAAAAAACCACATCCCACAAGTCTAACCAAGGACTGCTGCAGGAGTTTAAAATCCTCTTGAGGAAATTTTTCATCCACTAACCTGCTTGCTTTTGTGGCAGGACAAACTGGGTCCACAGTTTTGGGATGTTCCCTCTCCTAGGGAACAATCCTGATAATAGCAACTCTGAGTAATATAGGTGACAACCCTAGAGCAGAGCTGAGACACAACAGTCTAGGGCCAAGATGTGCCTCAGAAACACCTGCTGTATCAAACAATGCCATTAATTTATGGCCCCAAGAAACTTAAAGAACTTGTACATCAACAGGAAGATCAGACCTTGGGAAAAAAATGAGAAGTGTAGTTTTTATAATGCATTTTACCACCACCTTATTTTTCCATACTTTACACAGGATAAGAGAAAGCAGAAGGCCAACATAGCCTGAAGCAGGTTATTTACAAGAACATCCTTTAAGCAGATGTGAGCCATTGCATTACATGAGTTAAATTCACTCCTCAAGTCATGCTCCAAAATCTCAAAAAATAAAAAAATTACAGTACAGCTATCAGTCATTAGAACAGTAGACTGTTCTTTCTTGCAATACCACTATAATAGGACACAAAAATGAAAAAGGCTTACAGACTAAGCCAATGAAAGGCTGAAATAGCATGACAGCAGCAGAGTAAGGGGAAAAGTCAGACTTTCCGGTTACATTTTTCTGTAGTAGCGTGATGAAGACACATGAAAAGATAAATGAAGGATGAGGGTACTTTTACATTGGACAGTGATATTTCACTGTCAGTAATTTGTTAGTGGTCACTGTGTACATGTTTTATAATGCACAAGTACAGCAGGCTTTTCTATCAGATATAAATACATGCTCATGCCTGTCATACAGCTGCTGCAATTGCTTTGCTGACAAGTAGACACCAGGAAAAAACACCATTACAGATATCAAATTGTAAACTGTAATACTTATATCAGAAAAGGAGAACACAGGATTAAAGTTTCTTTACAAGTAGGTATTACATGCCATTTTTTTCTGTCAAATTGAAAGTTTCAGAATTATAAGAAGCATCCCTAATGAAAATTAACTAGGCTTAAATTAATTTGGGAAATGAAGGCTATCTTCAAAAAAAGTCCTCCTAAACCCTATAAACCAGAAATTTGATCTTCACGCATACTCTCAAAAAAAGAGTGATGAGCCAAGTTACCCACACTTAATTTCATCCCCGAGCTTTTTGAAGAGTAATTTAGCGCTTTTTCTTAAGAAATGGAAAAGGAGGGGAAGAACTCCATTTGGAACTTGCATTCACTTCAGAAATCAAAACTAAGATTTATTCCTCCTTTCTGTCATTAGAGAGTTATAACTGTGCCTTTAGCATAGTAGAAAGTAACAGCAACATTCTTGCACTGGAAATCAAACATCAAAGGTAAGTTTTGTATTTTCAGGAGTAAGAGATACTGAAAAGTTATCTTCAAAAGGTGGTTTCTTAGGCAAGCATCTTTGCAGACTCCCTTCAATCTTAAGGGGATTCAGTCTTCCTCACTTTTCACATCAGCAAATTACTAATATCTTTCAAGCACACCTTGGTTTACTCTACACAAACCAGCAGCACTAACACACCTGGGGCCATTGGCAGACAGTTTTACAGTCCAGCTTTGCCCTCAACTAATCATAATTGTGAACATTGGTTTGTTCTCACCTGCTTTGTATCTTCATACCACCTTCTATCACTTCTACTGGACATTTAAACAGAGGCAAGACTTACTTTTTCCTGTAGGTTTGGGTTTGTTGTTTTTTTTTTTCCATTAACACAGCAGTACAATGTTACAAAAATATAAACACTAGGTTAACTTGAAGCAAAGTATTAGCTCAGTCTTGCCTTGGTGAAGAGCCAGGCTGGTGGACAAAAAGTAATGACTTGTATTTAATAGTCTTTGGAATTAATTTATCAGGAACAATTTACAACACACAAATATCGTTCATATGACAGCTACTCATTGAGGTCATTACAAAATCTTCTCTTCAGGAAAACCATATGCCACAAGAAGTCGCATGCTGTTGCTTGGAAAAAGTGCACAGACAACACCTGTAAAATGGAATTCCCTGACCTCTGTATGAACTGGGTTTTTTTCCCCCCTCCACTTGACCTTGTAGTAAGAGATCAAAAATGGGTTGGCTTCACATCCTTACAGCTACAAGCATGTGGAGAAACAGCATCAGAGACATTTTGTTTCCATGATTGCAGAAGAAGATATTATATCATTTCTTAGCATTTGTGTGATCCATGAATGAGCAGATTTACCTCTTTTACAGGTTCTTCATCTGGGGCAGCATCTTCCACCACACTCTAGTGAACAGAGAGGAGACAAGAGAGGAAAGGTCATGTAAATATATGTTATCAAGAAAGGCAATTCCAAGCCAAGATCTAGCACAAGTCAGTTTAGTTTTAGGCAGTTAAGTAGTTTTCAGTTCATACTACTACAGCAGGCAAGTTCAATTCCTCACACTTAGCACAGGTAAATTAACCTTTGAGTCCATGGAGACCTGCTTTCACCAAGATATATAAAATGCTAGGAGAAGAAAGCAAGAGAACACTGGCACTATTACAACAATTGCTGAGAAATAGTTAAGTACACATTTGCCATAGAATGAATAAAGAACAAAACAGGATCATTCATTAAAAAAAACCTAGAGAACTGGAACTGCATTTCTTGCTGAGAAGAGAGAATATATGTATATACACGAAAAGATTTTCTAAACTCTCAACTTCTAGTTCAAAATTGTGCTCAGCTGAAATCTATTAAGTGATTAACCCCTTGGAAAATAGGCAGAAAGATTACATAAAGCTTGATCCCACAGCCCTTCCTTACAAAAATATTCCCAAGGCTGTAATTCACTATTCCATCCATCCAGCTTGAGTGGGATTGATAACTTTGCCTACTCACAAAGAAATTCTAGAGCTAGCAGATTTCCCAATTTTCTTGCTTACTTGTCAAACACAATTAATGACCTCCTGAGTCAACAGGTGAAGGAAGCAGGATTTCACTGTAATCTTGCCTTATACAAACATAACATAGAACATGCCCTCAATGCACTCTTCCTTATCAAGTGATTGATTTACTATAAAAGCTGTCTTTAATATTTGCAAGTCATTCACCTGAGTCATGCACAGGCACTCATAAATGCATCTGTTTTAAAAGGCTTTTTGGCATTAAGGAAGGGAAGGAGAAAGATGTCCATATGCATCAAAGAATCAAACTGTCTCCCTTCTTGTCTACTAACTATGAAAAGCTTCTGTGAAAAAGAACAACTTGCAGACAATCATGAAAACATTTTATCCCAAACAGATTCAGAGACCATGACAGCACCTTTGAATCAGTCCAACCACTAGTGTTTAAGCTGCATTTAAGCTGCATTTAGTAAATGTTTCTACTATTTGAAAGTGCTTCATGGAGAAGAGCCCACAAGAAATTAAATTAATTTCTATGTACCTTTACTAGATTTGAGCAAATGGTACTTTAGGAATTCTATCTACAGCATGATCTAAATCTGTTCTAAATTACAGCATATCTTTAATGTGCTTAGAGAGAGCAATAAATAGAGCTAATAAATGGTGCTTTATCTGTTGTTCTCATCTAAACCGCAGGAGTTTATGCCTGCAATTCCTTACCCTCTGTAAACATTTTGTAATTGAAATCTCTGCAAGAGTAATAGAGCAGTGTAGCTCTTTCAAGCAGGAAACAAAAGTGCCACAATCTACAAACCCAAACATCTGATTAACTAGCATTGCACTTGGGGCAGTTACCCTTGGTAAGGAGAGCCACGTAGTTTCCACAGGAAGAAAGTTCTAAATAGTCCTCTACAACAAAAGAGATGACAATACCAAGATGGTGTTCCTAGCAATGTACATTGGGCTTTAGTGCAGGACTTACCTTATCATCTAGGGAAGTTTTTGCAGAAATTGATAGCAGAAAGAGCAAACTGAGCAATGACTGAAGTGCTTTCTGGCTGGGCCAGAAAGAAAAACACTGGGCACGCACAAAATAAAATGATTTTAGGAGGAAGGGAAGTAAGAAGAAAAAGAACAAACACGCATCTGCGCTTTGAATACTGCAGTCAATGGAAAGGTATACTTGGAGGGGAGCACAATTTCTATGATGTTCAGCAGAAAACTGTGCACCATAAGCATAGATATAAAAGTCTTCCCATTGTGAAAGTGATTTAACAAGGTGTCAGCTTTTCAAACAAAATCAGGAACAATAACACTATTTTCCCCAGCTATAATCTGTTTATTAGTACTCAGAATCCCTGCATCACACAAAGGGCAACACGTTTCAGCATTCAGAAGTGAATCACATGGTTTAAATCTCTGCAATACCCTCACAAACTTATTCTTCACTTAGGGACTCCAGAGGGAGCTGTGCTGGGATAATACTTCACAGTATCACTTCTGCTGTATTGTTTACATGTATAAACTAATATCTTGCATGAAACCTCCCTGACAGTTCAGCAACTCATTTTTTGAGATAAGTGTTTTGTGTTCCACATAACCTGATTGGTTGAGTTACACTCCCCTCACCAACCCCCTTTTACAGTATTTCAATCAAAGAACAGGGTGGGGTGTTAAATAAACACAAACCCCACACACCTAACAAGTTCCACTCATTTATTTCTACCACCTGTTGCAAATATGCATCCTGTGTTGCAAACAATTGACCTGAAATACTTTGGTTTTGTTGCTCTACTCAAGAATCTCAAAAAGACTCAGGAACCCATTTGTCCCATTACTGTACAAAAACCGTAGGATAAACTGAGATGGAAGGTATCCATAAGGATCATTGAGTCCAGCTCCTCTCTTGAGCTTGAATAATACCTTTCTTGACAAAAGGTCATCTTAAATTGCAGGTAATAAAAACGCTACAAGACAAATAGTGAGTACATACAACACAGCATCCAGGTAGTTATCACAGCACTGGGTTTTCAGTACGATCCTGAAAGCACAGTCTTGTGCTTAGAGGTAATGGGCATATGGGTAATCAGAACCCAAGTGAGGTCTACGGACTTACGCAAGCCTCAAAGCTGCAGAACACAGGCTCACATTTACACATTAACTATGAGTCCGATTCAGCCCGCTTTGCAGGCTTCCATCTGTTGCGTACGCTCTTTCCTTTTCGGCCATCCTAGTCCCTCGGGACACATTTCGTCCCGATCCCGGTGCCGGGCAGGAGGACAGGACAGGACATCCCGCACCGCCCGGGCTGCGCGGCCGCCGCTTCGCCGCGGCACAGCCGCTCCCAGAGTGGGGCAACAGGTTCCCGAGCCTCGCCTCGCCTCGCTCCCCGCTCTCAGCAGGCAGCGGACAGGGCGAGGGATTCTCATTACACCCCCTTTCGAGAGGTTTCGGACAGCACCGAGGTGGTTCCCCCGGCGGGAAAGGGGGGCCGGCAGCATCAGCGCTGCCGCACGCCTCTCCAGCCGCTGCCGCTCACCTCCGTCTCCATGGGCTCCACCTCTATCCCTTTCCATAGCTCCAGCAAGTGAGCGATCGGCATGCTAGGCGATGCGTTCCAGAAGACGGGATCAAGCAGAAGGAGAGCACGCCGGCCGGCGATGCAAGCGGGAGAGGAGAAACGAAGGTGTCAGCAGGTGACGGGACACCCTGCAGAGCCGGCGTGGGACCCTCCACCCACTCGCTCAGCAATATGGCTCCACGCCTGCCCAGCGCACCCAGGGGAGCCGGCGGGCGGAGCACTCCGCAGGCGCGGGGGCAGGACCAGGCAGTGGCCGCCGCTCTGCAGCCGGCGACGGATGCTCACCGCCGCCCCGTCCCGTCCCTGTCGGCTGCCACCACCGCCTTGGCTCGCTTTTAAGCGGCCAGCGGGAAAGTTGAGCCCGAGGATGCGGCGGCGGCGGCCGGCGCTGCCATGGCAACGGCAGCGCGGCCCCCCCGCGCCAGCCCCGGCCCCGCCGGGAGCACCCCCGGGCGGCTGAGCCCCTCGAGGAACCCGGAGGTGTGCCCGGGACGGGAGAAGGGAGCCTCGGCTGAATGGGGGCTGGAGAAGGCAATAGGAAAATGAGGCAGTTTTTATGCACAATTCAAAACGTTGGTATCTTGACAGAAAGCGCAGCTACCAGAAGGATATCTAAGGTTTACCAAGCCCGATATTATTCCAGTCTTTAAAGGAAGTGCTAAGTAAAATAATACTTTTTTATTTTATCTCTGAACTGTGAAACCTGTAGTAAAGTCTGTCTATTCAGATGCCATTTCCTCCTTCTGCTCTAACAGCCTACTACAGCCTTACTATATTACAAGCATGACACATTGCACCATGTGTCCTGACTGCATGCCATGATTTATGCAGATGTTGATTTGAATTCTCAAATTGAGGTCAAAACATGGATGTTAACTTCTTCAGGCAACTTTATTGTCATGGTCCAAAGAGCTTTATGGTTAAATAATTCACTGCTCTTCAAAGAGTCATTTTGGAAAAAAACAGTCAATACACAGAGTACGTTTTCCTTCTATTCCATGCCCCAAAAGCCACAGCTTATTACCATAAGCAATGCTGTACAAATTCAGAACAACCTTTAGTGAAAAATGAAAATTCTTCTGCCAGTCTACAAAGGAATATTCAAGCAAGTGTTTCTCCTCCAGTCCCACCTCAGCTCCCCCAAACTCTAACATGAATAAGCTGCTCTGTAAGTCCAAACACCAAAAAGGATTAGGAGATTCAAATTCACTAACCATAATAAAGGGGTAAAAAAAAAAATCAGACCTTAACCAGAACCACAAATAGAACCATGCGTTCAGATACTGCTGCAAGAACTCAGTCTTTTAATTCTGCATTAGATTATGAACACTTTCCTTGACATCTGTGACAACACTAAAGTAACAGCTCCTAACACCAATTATGCAGTTTCATCTGCTTTACAGATTGAGCAATTAAATATCTCTATTAGTGCCTTTACTCATGGCTCACCAAAAAAGTGTAGTGGGAGTGATGTCAATCAAATAACAGACACGTAACTGAAATCAGAAGCTGCAGTACCTGGCTATTACATACTCCCCGGCTCTTATGTTCTGTCCCTCATTCTTCCCCTGCAACAACACAAGACATAGTTCCTACCTGTAACTTGATGAACAGGCTCTTCCCAACAGCCTCATACTGCCAACAGCTGTGAGGACAGAGACAGGACCAAGTGCAACAAATTCAGAGCACAAACCACACTCATTTTACAAAACCCAGAGACTTTTATGAAACAGACACATGGTCACAGAGGAGATACAAGAAGATTGCAAGTGATTATATCACATCTTGATTTTTAGCTCTGTTTAGCTCTGAAGAAGAAAATTCAAGAACATTGTGCATAAATTACATTTAAAATACTTTGAGAACTTGCATGTCTACTGCTTTGTGAAAAAGGAAAGTAATATTTCCCCATCTGATACACAAAAGGAAAGAGGCACAAAGAAATACTATTTTCTGTCAGTAGCTCAACACACTTACAGGTTCATGACTTCACTGCTCAGTTTAATATAATCGCCTCATGCCAAAACTCATGCATTCACCTGCACACACATTTTCACTCAAAGCTTCAGCTAGACAACTTTCTGCCTGGCCAATGGCCTAAAGATGTCCTACTGACATAGAAGTCAGCAAAAAAATCCTCTGTCCTTCACGGGCATTCCCAAGGTCCCAACTCCGCATTTAATAGCCTCTTCCTGGTTGCCGCACTGTAAACATGACCTATTATTAGGCTGGCCAGACTGCCAGACCAGCACCATCTGTCCATCTTGGGGTTTTTTGTTTTGTTTTCCTTTTCTAAATTTCAGTTGTCTTCACTCAAGTGAAGCCTCCTTCCTTGCACATAACTTTTTGGGACAAGGCTGACACTTACCCGTCTGTTCAGCTGCAGCAATACATAAGCAAAACTTAAGCTTCATAATCAGTACCTCCCAGGCAAACAAGAGCTACATGGAACATTTTTTTAGAGGGTGGAATCCTCCAAGTGCCAGCACTGAGAAGAGATCAGGTATCTGAAGTGTCAATAGTGTAAAAGTGGGAGGGGGAAAAAAACCTGCCAGCAGCAGAGTTGTAACACTTACTTGGCCCTTTCAGATGCTGTGCTAGAGAACATCTGTTCATTTCAGTGCATCATCTATCTGAAGCCATTTTTGGTTGCTAAAGGACTCCTGGAAAGCCTTGAATTCCCAAGTACAAGAGGCCCAGCCACTGATCATCCCTTAACCTCCAAATCAATTAGACTACACAATGTGTGTTGAAGTTCACCCAAGAGTTACTAAGAGAAGAACAAAATAGGAGCAGAGCATTAGCAACATTTCCTCCAGACTCCTTCAGCTTCCTAAGGCACAAAAAGGGAGTTTCTTTGGTCCTTTCCAATGGTTCCAGCTACATACTGCAGTCAAAGAGGGTAGACCTCCTGGGGCAGAAAGAACTCTACCCTGCAGCATGTAACACACAGATTTCAAGAAAGCAGCCAACTTTTAACCTCTTTATTCTGTTAAACATTTGTACCCTTAGAATAAACACGTGTAATGTCCTCTGCAACATACAGGCAAATTTGGGAGGAACAGAATCATTTAGCTTGGAAAAGACCTCTGAGATCAAGTCCAACCTGTAACCAAACACCACCTTGTCAACTAGACCATGACACTAAGTGACATGTCCAGTCTTTTCTTAAAAACCTCCAGGCACCATGAGTTTACCACCTCCCTGGGCAGTCCATTCTAATGTTTAATCACCCTTTCTGTGATGAAATTACTCTTAATATCCAAAACACAGAAAGACCAAGGCACACTAAAAGAACACTTCAAAATACATCAGTTGACAGCAAATGGTTGGCATAAGCAGAAGGAAAATGCCATAGAAATCGTCCTGACAGGAACAGACGCTTCAGCTAAAGGATTGTTTACCCCGTAATAAAGAAAACACTGATGCCAACACACAGTGGCAGAAGGCAACACATACACAGACATCTCAACAACAAGTGGAGAGGTCTGAGCACATTCCAGACCACCATCATCACATGTAGATCCATGAACAGCCACTCTAATTTACCATAAAATGCAGCCTTATGGAAGAGAAGTAGAAAGTATGATCATAGTCCCATGTTAGCTCCAATCTCTCACTATACCATCCCAAATATGGAGGAAACATGCTGTGCATGATTGCTTCCTAAAATTTCTGCACACAAGCTTATTTATATTAGATGAATGAAATCTGTAGTGAACGGGTATGTGTCAAATACTAAAAACAACTGTTAAAAGTAGGGCAGTTTTAAACTGCACAGGATCCATAGATCATTCACGGAAGGAAGTCTAAGTTGCCTATAATAATAATAATAATAATGGCCAATCTTCGCGAATGCAGATTTGGGAAGGGCTCTCCCCACGTGCCCTTCCAGCCTGCGCAGTGGATTTTTTAGGTGAGGCACAGCGTGCGCAGAACTGGCCCCACCATTTAAGCTCTAAGATTCATTTGCCACAGCCGAGCAAGCTTGGACAGTGACAGTGAAGTCCTTAGGACTATCTACAGCACCTGGTACTAACCGGGGCTGACCCTGCTTGGCATCCAAGATCTGACAGGATTGGATGTCAGGGAGGCATTGAACTGCCGGGGATGGTCATACCGAGATACTCCAACTCACAACCCTGGGAGTCGGAGATCAGAGTGCTCTCCACTACACCACAGGACTGCCCCAAGTTGCCTATACTTCTTTAGTTTTATACTAAATTTCCCAAAAGTTACTCTTCCTGATTCAAAGCAAGTAAACAAACAAAATCCCACACACTACTTTTTCTCTGTGAGAGCAGATGTTGAAATGCTTTATGCGTAATCCTAAAACAAGATGACTACACTTCCTCAGCAGAAGCTGTCTTTGTTCAGTGCCTCAGCATTAACTACTTCAAGCTCAGCATTTGAATGTTTCACCATCACTTCTGCAGAACCTGGAAAGAAGAACAAAACAATACCTGCACACTGATAATTGCCAGGTACAGAGGAAATGTTGTTTACACCAATAAGAGAGGTGTCCCTAGTGCTGCTAAAATAATTTACTTAGTTTGGTTGTGAAGTACATGCCTGAGAAACACAAGAGGAAACAGTGGCAGATAAGACATTCAGTATCAAAGCAATGTACATCTGTCCCCTGCAAAGCTCATAACTTAACATTTTCAAATTAAACCATGTCTGCTGAGTCCCTTGAAATACAAAATGCTCAAAACTAGAGAGAAGGTTGGCTTAATTCTTAACTTTTGCAATGCTCTGGCTTCATTTGTATTTAATGAGAAGGTCTAGACTGACCATTAAAATCAATATGCTTAGAAAGCAACAATAGTAACTGGATTCCTTCAGTTTAAAGGGTACAACAGACAGCTATTACAAGCCAGCCTGGTGCCTCTACAAAAACCAGGTGAAGGCCTCTTAGGAGCTGTAGTAAAACACTTCTCATATTTATTAGTTATCTGCATGAAGGTTGCACATACTTGGCATATCCTTTATACATCAGTTCTTAATATTACTGGATAGTTAAATACTGGAAGAATTTACTTGGAAAACAGAAAAACTAGTTCAGATGTGTGGACTAGACTAACTTTCTTCAATATAAACACAAGTTAGGTGATGTCCCTAGGAGGGCTAATTGGCTAGCACAGCAGGTGCCCCACTGTGTTCCTTCACTGAGCCATCAGTTTAGTTCAGGTACAACCTTGGGTCTGGCTTCATAGCCTGTGTGCCTTGGGCTGGTAAGACAGTGCAGAAGACTGAAGGCAGCACCAAGTGACAACACAGCAGCCAATCTCTACAAGACAATTTAATGCCACCCATACCAAACCAGGTGGTGACTCATTTTTCCACAAGCCATTTGGATGCTTTCATGGTGTTTGCACTGCAAGCCTGCACAGTTAGAAAGCCTGAGCTGATTTGCTGCCTGTTTCCCAATATCCAAAGCTTCTTAGTCTCCTTGCCATACAAGATATTAACCACTTGCAGAGCTCAGCTGCCAAACACAGGGTAGCCTTATCTGCTATATCCCGTACCCAATAAAAAATGAAGGGACAGTTGTGGCAAAAATACTGACTATCAAAGTCATTCATTCAAGTAATCTCTTACACAATTTCCTGTGGAAGCTTCTGGGATATTCCCCATTAAAGAGGTAAAATGGTAATTCCCCATTACACACTGGTAAACACATGTTACAGATGTTTAATAAATATTAGTTGTAGCAAAAGATTTCCTGCTACGCAAGGCTACAGTAAATTTTGTGACTTCATGTTTTCATCTGTCCTAGTTAGAGTGACCAGGAACAGTTTATTACTGTGGGTGTAACCAAAACTGTGTATTCTACAACTCCTCTGCCATTTCTAACAAACAGTCAATAAAGGATCATTTGCAGCAGCTGCCCAGGGCACACCTGACCCCTGAGGCTGCTAAAAATGCACTCTGTTTAAACACATCAAATAACTGAATTTCAGGGTTCCTAAAAGAAGATCGATTTTTCAATCAACCTCAGGGAAAAAGGCAAAATGTCAATACAATGAACTTTTAAAATTACATTTAAATAGAGCTTGTTATATTCCCTAACTGCCCACTTTCTTTCAGTATGTCCACTCAGATAAAAAATACTCATGAAACCTGTACACAACAAACACATACATTTTCAGCAATTGCAATATTTGAAGAAACAGTGCTACACCAAAACATATCCATTGGAAAGATTCAGAAAGCCCTTCTGTCAAACCCACATTCTCAAAGAAAGGAAAGGACTAGGACATCAGATTACAGTGTATCTTGGAGGTTTCTGCATGCTGCTTGGTTTTCACTCAGTAAATCAGAATCTCACCCACTAAGAACTGGAGTGAATGCAGCACTAACTGAAGCTATAGTGATATAAATTCATTAATTCCTCTTCAAGGGATTAAACCTACAGTCTGGAAAATAATTAAGTCTGTTCAATGTAAACAAACCAATCCTCTAGTATTATAAGAGCCTTGCAACATGAAGTGTCCATCATTTCAAAGGGAATTATTACCTCTCCAACAGAACAAACATTGAAATCAATAAAGACTGCAGAAAGCATGCACACAAAATAAATAGGAAATCAACAATTTCTAATCCAAAAGCAAATATGCAGTATGATTTATTCTCCTTCAATCAGTTTTCACTTGTCTTTTTAAAGATGCCCCAGCTTAAAGATGAGAAAGCAAAATAGAACTACTAAACACTGCAGGTGTTATGTATCCTCTTCTTGTAAAAACAGAATAAACCCAAACCCAAAGATGAGTGAATTTCTCCGCTGTCTTGAATTTTAAACAGATGAAAGTAACAATTTTTGTAGGTTTGGGTTTTTTTTCAGTGTGTGAGATGCTGTATTTCCATTACTTTTTCCAGATAAATACCACAGTAGATGCCTATTTTTGCAGGCAAGTGTATGATATGACTGAGATACAGATTTTCATATCTGAGCTCAAGAAACAGGCAACGATTAAAGGGGTTTTTGACTGTAGTACAGCCTGCATCTATCAACTGTGCAAATCCAGGAAGAATTGCCTCTCATCACCCCAGTTGCTATTAGCAAAGGCAAGGACACAGGGGAGAACTAGGGGCAGAAAGCCATGGGCCAGAGCTAAAATCCTGTCATGCTGTGAGATTGAACAGAAAGTCAGGTTACACAGCACAGCTGCATACCACCCACAACTCATATTTCATAATCATTTTAGGGAAAAAGAAAAAAAAAAACAAAAAAGCAACTTAACAGACAAGTTAAAATTATGCTGCACAAGGGACCAAGCTATTCACCACTTCCAATATCCACTAACAGGGAGACATCAGCTGCAACACAGCAACTATTTCTAAAGTAGACATTAGAGGTCAAGCAAGTGCTTCCCACAGCAATATCACCAAAAAGAGTTACATACCCAAACCAGAATTTCTACCTACTGGTGGGACAGAAACACACAAGGCTGGGATGGGGTGCTGACAGGTTATGCCTGTTATGCCACACAGGCAGGCTCCCACCCTACAAGGCATAGCAGGAGGGCCAAGACAAAAACAGCAAGCCAGCTCCTACAGGGGATACACTTTCCACAAGGTTTGCTGATTTTTTCAAGATAAGCAAGTCAGGCTGGTAACACATACCTTCCTGCTTCTAGGTGCCCTTCTTCCCCCTTCTGATGGGCAGTAAGGAAATGACACCACTCAAAGCCAGTTTTCCACCTTCTCAGGTCAAGGTGCAGCAGTACTACAGCTCAAGGAGCCACAGGGATGGTGCACTTCCATATTCACTGTCCAGGCAATGTTTATTCCCTAGAGTACTGCAATACCACCCCAAACTAGAGCAGCACAAACTTTAGCAGAAGCCACATGCAGAAAGGCAAAAAAAGTCCTTCCTCCCTAGCCCACACTAATTTATGGCCCCATGTAATGAGAGCCACCTGGATGAGAGCCACCTGCTCTTAGGCTTTAGAGGGAAAGACCAGTACTCCTGGTGTAACTGCAGGGAGTATTTTACAGGTTGTAGCAGTTGCTTCCCTTGACTCCTTGTTGTGTGGGTCACATCCTCCTTCTGAACAAGGGCGGAGAGTGTTTTTAAGGGAGGAAACACAGAGTGCAGACAGGCATGTAGTCTTATACGTGACCTGTGGGGTTGTCAGTGAGATGTGTATTAGCTGACTACTCTTTTGATTCAGATGCCTATGGAATTGTAGTAACTTAGAGTGTGTTTTTTTGCTACTAGCAAGAATTACTGAGAAAAAGAGGGTACAATAGAATAAGTTACATCTAGTAAAACAACCTGATGCTTTAATATATGGAATTCCTGGGTTTTCTTTTATCATGCATTTGCTATCTTTCCATCTAGAGAGCTTGAAAAGCCCTAGAACAAGTATAATATAGCATTTGTTCCAAAATAAATGTTTTTCTTGATTCTAAATCAAATTAAGCCTGCAGTAGAATTTTATATTTTGATTATGTTTGATGTCGCCTTATAAATTATGACTTCTGTGTTCTGCTTTGAGAACTGTTATGTCCTTAACTTGCTTTTGTATTTCTCCCCAAAAAATTAATGCACAATTTGTGAAGCAAGGTATGAAAAGCAGATTACCAAACTTGGTGTATGAGTACTGATCAATAGAATCTTACTTGTATTAGAAAAAATGCAGTTGTTCTGCAAGAATAGCAGATTTGTTATCATAAGTTACTTTTAAAGAAACTTCAAAAAAAGTTTCAAGGCCTCATGCACAGGTGATCAGATGAGCCTGACCATCACCTCACCAAAGGCTTAACAAAACAAGCCACAAAACAAACCAGAGTTGTGGCACTTCCACAGCAGTACTCAGCCAGAGAATGCAGATGGGGACCAGAGGCAAAACAGAGGTCTTCACTTTGTGCAAATGAGACTCAGTTTTCCTTGCAAAGAATAGAATTTTTCAAGAGCAGTCATGCTCCTGGATTTCAAAACAAATCTCCCTTGGCCTCATTAAAGCCTTTCAAACAGACACACGATGCATGTCACAGACTTTGAGGTACTGTTACCCTGTAGATTAGCAGCTTGCTTTTCAAGCTTTAGCAAACTTTTATAAAACTAAGGTCACAGCAAAAAGAATAAAAACAAAAGGTTCAAGTTTAGCTGGATTGCAGAGTCTCTCAGTACATTCAAATCTGGAACAGGGTGGTAAAATTGTCTCACAGTGTTTCATCTATCCTCAATAAGCAGTAAAACAAAACACAAGGGGTAATTCCTCCCATTTCCCAACTTCATTTAACATATCCAGACTCATGTTCATTCTCTCAAGGGTCTATTATTTCCCCACTCTCCAGCCTCATTATTCCTGTCTGGGTCTTCAGAGTTCAATTAACTCCTACACAGAATGATTGCCTTCAGCTGAAGTTGGGAATTAACCCTAAATGTTCAGCTGTTCAGCTAACCTGGACCATCCTACAAATGCCACCGGCAAGGACTTTACTGCTTTTATAATGCTGACAAAAGTCCTGTGCACCTCATTATAGGAACTCCATCAACTCTTCTCCAGAGGGAGTATTCCCTTGACCTTCTCCTGCAGCAGACTGTGCTGATCTCTTTGGGTGCAGCGAGCTCCAACTTTCTAACCCTATAGGCTATGAACATTGAACTGGCATCTTAAAGGATGTCATATGAAACCTGCTCTCACCCTCCTGCTTTTCAGGTGGCTGCCCAGGCATGAGCTCTCTAATACCTCCAGTAGCAAGTGTGCAACCTCAAAGCCATGGAGCCCTTTGCTGTGGAAATTTTCAATAAGATGAATCTCTTTCCCTCCTTCCAACTAAACCATTTTTAAGTTTTTGTGAGTATCAAGGTTAGTGAAGAGAAACTGGATTCTAAACTATTTGCCTTGCAGAATGAATCCCTTGTAAGATTAAAAAGAACCAAACCAATAAAAACATAGGAAGACAGAAAAATAGTGTTCACGTATAACTAATTATGAAAAAATGAGTATCCAGATTAGTTGACATATACCTCTTACTGTATCTACAGACCTTACTGACAGTACCTTTTTAGTCCATACTGTATTCTTTTGTATGAAAATGTTTTCTAGAAAGCAGACAGAAGTGCATTGCAGGATTTACATTTCCTTTTCAGTGCTGAGGAACTGCTGCCCTCTTTTTGCACTGAGGTCTCTTTAACTCACGTTTCCCACTCTCCACATCACATGTCCTTAATTGTTATTTCTGGATGGAGAAACACCTCAATCTTGCTGATAAAGCTGCCTAACCTTTCACAAAACATCTGAAATTTCACTGACATGTAGAGAAGAGGCAATCTGTGACTGTGTGTAGTGTTTCAGACATTCAGCAGATGGATAGGAGTCCCAAGACCCAGTCCTATCAGCAAAGATCTTGTGCAAAGGGAAACAGCAAAACAAACAGTTCATGCAAACCAAATCAGGCTGTTCTACCAGGTGAGGGACTCTCTCAAGTGGTGGGAAACATGAATTCTCTTGGGTGAAAAAGGGAGCTAAATAAAGAATCCCTATATTCTGAGTGTTTAGCCCCTTAACTAAACAGAAATGTCTTTGTGTTGCTTTTTATCACATAATTTCCTTACATCCATCTTTATACGGGTATTTTTACTTTTTGGAGTCATGGGGATCCCATGCTTTCACTTGGCATTAACTGAAGTATTTTTCCATCTCTCTGCATCAAAGGTGTTGCTCTGTCTCAAACATCCTGTTTTCTTACCAAAGTTGTCCCGATTTAAGCATCTGCTTAACTTTCCTAATTAATCTTAGAGAACAGTATCATCGAGTATTACATCATAGTAAAAGTAGGATTAGATCCTATCTATCTTGGCTTTGAAAATGAGCTCAATGTTCAAATAAGATCACAGGATCAGAGTATATTGCAACTAAAAGGCTGCAAAATTAAGTTAAGTGTCAGAAGGTAAGCAGGAATTTCCATTAAGAAGGATTCTTCAATCCACTGTCCAAGGCCAATCAGGTGAAATTGCTATATAAGTCATCTTGATCCAATCTGAAATCAGTATCAATGAATTTAGGATTGGGGCTGGTTTTACATATGCACAACCTTTCCTACACCTTTCCTGGAAAATTATACTTGGGGATCCTCAAAAGTTTTTTGTTGGGATTTTGTATGCTGTTAGAACTAAAGGGCAAAGCCGTGTAGCTATAATACTGAACTAACCTCTATAATTTAGTGTGTGTAGCTTTAAGAAACTAACAACTGACATCAGAACAGGCTGCAGCCTCAGCAGATGTGCATAATTAGCCAGTTACAGTGAGGCATTGTAGTGTAAACAACATCATTAGCCAATGATCAGTGGCTAAGTGGCAAAACCTGCGGAGGAATACGGTTCCAAAAGTGTATATGTTTTGTGTGGGCAATAATAAAGGTCTGTATCAGCTGATTCACATTGAATCGTCTGTGTGGTCCATAAACCTGTCTCCCTTTAGTTTTTGAATTTAGTTACCTAATGACTCTACATACAGGACTTGAAACTGAGGGTCAGAAGTCCATTAACCAGACAATTTACATTTTCAGACAGAAATACAACAAGGAAAATGCAGTTAGTTTTAATGACTTGCTGACTTCATATAGACCCTAACACACTGCAATCAGAAAACTTTTTATAATTTTCTCCTGTATAGACAAGTCTTGATCTTGCACTGATTCCCTCAAATGCAGCAATATATTACTATAAATAGTTTGTATCAGCACAGAAAAGTCAGATTTGATAAAAAGTCTTATTACATTTTAGAAGTTTTCACAAGAGGAATAGAGACTCATTATGTGCTGAAGGGACTGTTGTATGAATCATTACTTCTAGATTTCTCTTTAGGTACAGATTCATATTGTCTTGTTGTTCTTTCTTAATAATTAAATTTTGTTTCAAAAAAGAAATTCTACTAATACAATGAGAAACTCGTGTTCTGCTCCCTTCCTATTGTACCTGATGTTCTATGCCAACCACTGAAAAAATAGGAAACCCTTTGGCCTTGCTGAGATGCTTCAAGACATAGACATGCCAAGATAACCGTTAGCCCTTGTGGGTAACCTCCTGCATATGATGGACTAATGAAGTGACCTCAGGAGCTTCACACCCCGCATTTAAGAGCAGAGAAACAGAAGTCAAAGCTCTCTAGTAAACCACTCCTGTATATAAAGAATTCTAGCTTTGCAGCTGAACAGGACTGGTTAAACAATTATCCTTCAAATGTTACCACAGTTTGTGCACTTCTATAAAACGAAATCTGGAATTGCATTGACAAATACTTTATGATAACAACTAATATCTCCCACATATACCATTTCTAGCCCATAAACCTGTAGGAGAAGACAGTATCAGGGGGATCAGAATTATTTTGCAGATGGCATAGATCCAATTATAAAATTCCTGGACACATTTTGTTCTGCTTAGATTAATTAATTACATTGGTACACTGAAGAGTGAAATACAGCCCTTTTCCAAATAAGTGCACAACCAGTTTTTCAGAAATTGATTTGTTTCATTTCCCCAGAGCTCATTAAAAAGTATTCCACTTAATGATTCAGGGGGTTTGGGGTTTGAGGTTTTTTTTGGTTAATTTGTTTTGGTGGTGGTGGGGCTTTTTTTGATTGGGGATGATTGTTTGGATAGAGGTTAGAGGTTCATGTAAATTATGCAAAGAATGAGAATTTAAAGGAGTTCATATTACCCACAGCCACCAGAACTTTGGAACCAACTTTGTGCTGGGTATTTCCATCTTTCTGTTTCATCTCCTCTCATTTCCTCCTTTATGATTGCTACTACAACAGTTGAGCTACAGTTAGCTTTAGGTGTGTATTTTTTGCAGTGGTTTCCATAACAATTCTGCAATTATATCTGGATATCTGTTCTTAAGTACCTTGTTCAGTAAAGTATAGGGTTATTAAGTATCTCTAATTTATCCTCTGATTTTAATATCATAATGATGGCTGACCTGTGCGTTGTCTAATGTGAAAAATTTATATTTGCTGTAGCTACTTCAATAGTCAAATTGTATAATCTCAACTTTTAAATTGTTCATAAAAAATAGAATCTCAGAATTTTACTGGTTTTCAAATTCCTAGGTACCTACATCACACTTCAAACCTACTGTTTTAAATACATTCTTTTACTGCTTCTACTAAAAGTATTCCTAAATATGTTTCTACTGCTTAAATAGTTTAAGTAACTGCTGGCTTAAATGTTCTAGAAATAATTATACATTTATCATTTCTACAGGCCACCAATAATAGCCTCTATGTAGCTCTGAATCTTCATTCAGCTCAGTTAATTGGAGTTTGAAAAATGTTATTTTCATGTCAGGATATTCTGACTTGAGTAATTATTGGTTCAATTTCTAGTCTAATATAATGAACCTCATTATAAACAATAATGAAGCTTCACAATAGCCTACTGAAAGGAAAAAATATTATCCTTGTTGAGTGGCTATGAGACATATTATTTTCAAACCATGTCTTAATCACCTGTCTGTTATCACCAGAGAGGTAAAGGCTTACTTGAATAACTATGGTTTCTCAGTATCACTAAAACTAGAAAAATGTTGTTTATGACATCCTAAATAATGTGCAAAACATTCTTATAGGCTTTGCTGCAATTTGCCCTGAGACATCACTGTGACATGGTTGACCAAAGATTTCATACATAAAGCAATTTAAACTATTTCTGTGACTGTGTTATCTTGCAGTACAACATGACTCGGTAGCTAAGTCACATAGCTAAAAAAACCCCCACACAAACAGCTGCCCTGACTTAGATGTATATTTAATTACTGGACCTCTCAGATAGCAACCTCAGAACAGTTTTAAGAGAGACAATTTTTCTCCTTTGTCTCCCGCTCTGCTTGATTCCATCCACAGATATCTGTTTCTGATAAAACCACGTAAATTCCACCGTAAATCACCAGTGGAGTCAAGTCACTACTTCAGGTTTGGCCCAGCCTATTCATTCCAGTCATGCCTATTTCACTAAATAAACAAATAGCTATTAAAATTTTCTACATTTCATTTTCTTCTTTCTCTTTTGATGTAATTGACTGGATAAATCACTGTTTATCTGCTACCTGTTTTTAAACCTCTGACACTCAGAGAGCTAGAATCGGGAGTAAAACATGCACCAGGAAGACCAATCCACCCCAGCCTCAAAACACTCTCCTGCCTCACAGTAGCTCCCAAAGTGCAGAATTTCTTTCAAAGAAAACCTCAGACCTCTTGCAAAGCTCTTAGAAAAATAGTCCATGTGTGCATCAGGCTTTGCAGCCAGAGGCTGCAGGGAGGATCTCAGTTTTTGGGAGAGCCTGGTGAGACGGCTAATTCTGCTTGCTAAGGAGGAAAAGTTTTCAATCCCAAATAACCAAAATCAAACATGGGAAATTTGCGGCAGTGTTGCCCACAGGGTAGCACTGTTTGTGAAGTTTACCAAAGTTTTCTGAGGGGCCAGTGTAATTGGTGAGTACTTCATAGAAACACACCCTTCAGGATGACTGACAGTGCAGCTTTCCAGCAGCTCCAGTGTACAAGGCTTTCAAGGACAGCAGTGATTCATCTCCACATGGACAATGCATGTTGTCTGAGGGAACTGAAAGTCTTATGAGAAGTGTTTCAAAATGCATGCTGGCTTGCCTTAAGGTTATAAATTAGTACATTTTGAACTCAGATAAACGGCACATTATTTTCAGACTCTATTTTTCCTGCAGTAATTTTATTTGTAAACCAGCACCTGTAGGAACAAAACATTATTATTTATAACTCTTCTCTCTGTCACACAAACAAATCTTCTGCCAAATCCCTTACAATAATGTCCAACAACACAGAGCAAATAATGCTGCAGATCTAATTTAAGCTAATACATGCAGCACCAAATGATATTCTGGTCATGGCTGATTTTACTTCTCTGTGTAATCTGCAGCAAGTCATTTGGTCCTTTGCTTTCTTTCCTTCTTCTGTAAAATCCAGAATAGGAAGGCTAATGTAAACAAGGCAGAAGTTCATATTAGAAGTACAAGTAGACCCAGAATTTCAGAACTGAGTTGTCTGAAATGCTGATGTTTTGGTCCAGATACAGAATACAGCTCTGCACTGTGATAGTCTTGAAACTGCAAGTATCTTGGTTGCATTAGGAATACTTTCTGGGGGTTGCTGAAGTCTAGAAAAGGATCACTGGGAAATAAAATTCAGACTTGTAGAAAATGGTTGGTTTTGGAAGTTATTCTTCCAAGGAAGAAGTTAAAATGTAGCCAATAATCTCAGTGTGGAAAACAGATTCAGAATTGTTCTGCATGAATCCTGGCTGTTTGGCCAACCTGGACAAGGCTAGCGCGTCAGCTGGACCAAATGTTTTTTCACTTGATAAACTGGAAAAACTTTCTCAAAATTAAAATGTTTCCCCCCCAAAAAACCCACAACTATTAGAATCTGGAAGTGCTTATTGTCTCATATAAATGATGCCAATTGTACAATTTTCTCTATTTTATAAACTACCCTGAAATGCTTCTGAGAGCAGGTCACACGGTAGCTAATTCCAGTAAATATATAAAGTCCAGAATAAAATTTGGTAATAAGCTGTTTCATGCAGTAAGGCTGCATCATGACATGCTCACTAGCTCGGAGTCTTTATGTTTAATTCTCTGTGTGGAACAAAGAAAATAAAAACAAAACTGTTTCCTTCTTCCTATGGAAACACAACTACTTTTCTAAGGTAAAATTACTTCATTAAGATAGTTTTCTCTGCAAATCTTCCTGCTCTGTTACTTGTATACAAATTCCAGTTGCCTTGTAATACCAATGTTTCTTAATGAAACTGAAGTTGTCTGTGCCATTTCAGGAAATGTTCACATAAATCATATCTTCAAAAAGAGTGACAACAAAACGCAACATCTCAGTCTAGACATGAATAGTGCCAAATAACCTAGAAGAGAAACATGCTATTACCGACAGCTGGGAGTTAAAGTAGGAACTTTACTGTAAGTTGCTCGTGACACAAAGGTTATTGATTAACAGAGTCTGACTCTGATTTGTTCAACTGAACATAAAAATTCACCTTAACACAATAGGACCTTCTAGTGCTATAGGTGGAGCCAATACCACTGGACTCCTGTGCAATAAAGAAATTATGGGGGAAAAAAAATTAAGCAAGTTTCTGAAAAGCAACTTCAGCCTGGTTTTGTTTAGAGATCTAGTCATGATGCTACCACTTATTTCATCTGAAATTCTTGGCTAAATGGAAATTACTTTATTCTAATTTGTCTGCTACAAAGTATTAGTATTACCCCAATATTGGTAATTGGCTTTTGGAAGCTTTATTACAGCTTAGTCAATCTTGTAAAAAAGATAAATATAATACAAAGTTTACAGAGATGGATGGAATGAAAATCATTAAAAATTGCAATCATACATAATTGAATCTGTGTGCTGTGTATTTAATGAGGTGCTCTTTGTATTACTGAGCTCTGAAGTACTGGAAAATTCCCAATATTATCCAAGTTAAGCAAACATGAGCAACTAAGCATGCCAAATCTTACTATTTCTTCCTTTTTGTTTTCTTCTTTGTGGGTGGTTTTATTCTGTCCAGTGTAGTGGCAATCACTGCCTTCTGAATCAATTCCTATTACATTATCTAAAGTAAATTTTTCTCTCATTCTAGACATCACAAAGACAAAATCCTAAAATAAATTGCTTAGAAATTGCCAGTATAAGACATATTTTCATGCTCCCTCTCTAATTGCACAATGACCTGTGGTGACATATGCAGCTTGATTACCATAAAACATTAGTATTGGAAACTTATATCATTAGAAGTTCTTTATGAAGAAGGCAGTACTTTTACAGAATAAGAGAGCAGCAGCTTTTTGTTTCAAAACAGCTAATAAAATATTCCTTTGAGAAACTGATAAATACTGGCAATTTAAGTTTGTGTAATTCTCCCTGATTGACTGTAATGAGTCTCCATTTGTCTTGTAAACTGAATACTTAATCGCTGTGTTCAAAATGACATCAGGTTATTACAGTGTCCAGTACATCTAAACCAAAAAGTTATTAACTGGCTGATTTGCAAGCCTGAAGGGACTTCAGAATCTCTATTAGATAATACATTATTTATATTTCAGGATTATGGAATTAGCTCTGTCTGGCTGTCTGTGGCTTATAAAATAAGTAATTAAAATTGCCACCACTGACCACTAGTGGCTTCCAGCACGATTCAGCTGGAGAAGGGGAAAATGAGCAGAATGCCGCTTATCAAATTTTAAGAGGTAGATGTGAAAAAGCATGTATGCTTCTTTTGAGATTTCAGGAAATTTAGGCATGAAAATTATAAAATCTCATTTTATGAAACACTGGTTCACCTGGCACCTAGTCCTGCCAGGTCCTCACTCTCACCATTTTATTTTCATGTTCCCCAGGCACTTGGACATGTGCTGCTGAGGCTCGCCCAGTGGATGAAGAGGAGTTCAGCACACAATGCACTCATCCCTGTCCACATTATTCCTTCACCTACCAGTCCTGGGGCAGCTTTGTAAGAGTCCATGTCCCTTGTACCGATAGGATGAACAACACAAAAGACAACACTCATTATGTTTGACATATGGCTGAAAGTGCTGGTGCTTTTGGCTTATAGGAGTCACAGGTAAGTGAAGCAGTGGTCCCAGCCACAGGAGAGGAGATCCCCTTGTCCTCTCCCCTTGTCAGGGTAAAAGAGAGAAAGACTTTTTCCCCATTGAGCATCCAAACCACCAGATAGGGCTTTTTTTTTTTCCACAGGGTATCCACCAAGTCATTCCTTGTGAAGCTGTGAAGAAAACTGGCTGCGATTTCCTAAAGCAGGAAGAAGCCCTAGATTTTCATTTCTGCAACAAAACCTGCCTCAGCATTTTCTCCAGAGGCTTTTTGTAGGAGCAGAAACCTCTCCAGGGTGACTGGAGGAATGTGACTGTGCCATATGATTCAGCAATGAGTATTTGCACTAACCAGCGCTGTGTGGGCTCCTGCTGGGAATGCTGTTACCTGGTTTATCTCAAAAGGCTTAGGCAAGGCTGCACCAGAGCAGCAGGACATCCCCTCTTGCCAGCTTGGGAAGAAGCTGGATTTAAGCCTCAGTCCAACTCTTGCATTAGCCATCTTTCTGCAGTGCCACATGTTTCCCACTGTGGAAGCACAAGGAGCACATCTGCTTTAACCAGGGTTTCTATTCCACTGTAGGGACCAAATGTTCTCATTATCTCCAAAAGCCATAACATTTTTAAGCATTTAGACTTTAATTACCTGTCCAGCACTAAGGAGGATGAAATGTCCCTCTGCAGACAGCAAGTGCATGGAAGTCTTACTTAATTTTTGTGGGACTTAAAATTGTCATCAGATTTCAAATTGAATTTCATTTGCAGGAGGATAGTGGCAGAGCTAAGTAGGAAAACATACCCTGATTTCCTTGTTCTCCCATCTGCCAGTCACATGAGGCTATCCATGCCATATTTTTGTTTAAGTAATTGTGGAGCTCCCAGACTCATTTAATGTCTGATTTAGTAAGTCTTGAGACATTGCTCTTGGTCAGGTGTGAGTGTGACAGCAAGCCGGTTAATCAGCCACACAGGCTCAAAAAGAAGTGCCAAAGGCATAACAAATAAAATATGAAAAGCTATCCATCAGTATGCCCACCATCCTCCAGATAGAATCTTGCAAAATCACAGAGGGAGAAAAGGAAGGGGAAAAATTGGTATTTGAGAGTATTTTGTCCATGAGATTTAAGACATCTTTCCCTGCAACAGTATCTGTGTCTAAATAGTTTGCTTGCCCTGTGAGATCAAAGAGCGTGGTCCATTTATCTCTCAAGTCACTGAGGATAATGAAGGGAATCAAAGAGAGAACAGCATGAGGTATTGGAGATGAGAAGGTAGTTTGTGCCCCAGAGCTATTTTGTTACAGTGATTATAATGCAGAAGGCTTCAGATATGACAAGCTGCTAACTAAATCCCACAGAAACTGCAAGACTGAAATCTCTGAAGATATCCAGGGGCTAAAGGATAAGAAATAAGTCAGGGCCAGCTGTTCTGTATAAAACAACTGCCTCAGTAGGATATCTGTACTCCAAGCCTCTAATGCCCGAGAGCTTGGAAGACAACAAAGTGGCTTCCATCTCATGCATCAGTCAACCAGCCTTCTGGCTAGTAAATCCTCCACAAACGCATACCACAGGCAATTGGCAAATACCTACAAATCATGGTTTATGATGCAGGACAGCCCCTTCACAATGTTCTTTTGAACACAAGCCCACAACAGCTGGGACTGGGAACTGATAGCACAAGTCATCTGGACATGTGTAGCCTTCAAGATCACAACTTAACTATGAAATCTCGGTAAGGAAGTTGGATCTGTGGAAGGCTGATAGGCTAAAATGACTGCAGTCAGGTGACATGGAAGCTCTTCCAATCTGCTACAGGTATGCACAGCTTCTCCACCCTCAGCTGAACACTTTGGAAAGAGAGAAGCCTCTTCAAGGCTGACAGCAGGAAGTTTTACTCAACTATACCAAGGAGAAGTCAGTGATCTAATGTTGGGTAACTGCTGGGATGCATCAGGCTTGTTTATAGAGATTGTAATCATTACAAGGTAATTGCTGTGCTTTTAGCTCTTGCTAATTTTGTTTTGGCTCGTCTCCTCTGATTTACATGCAGAGCACGGGTCTCTAACACAATCGAGTTACAGAAAAAACTTAGCCTCTTTTCTGGTAAAGGAGGCTGTACTCAGAGAAGTATTTCTTACAGATAGCACCCTGGTATTCTTCAGCTTGCTTAAGAACTTTTTAACACCTTAAAATTATCAAATATGATAATTTTTGTTTAATAGAAGATTACTGAAATACCAGTCCTTGAGACCGAGTGTTGCCTATCAATGTCAGTGCTGTGATTTTCATGCTGAATATATTGGTAGATTTCATACCACCAATCAGTGTGAATGGTTGGGCTTGGCCACCCTCGATGTCTATCTAGTCCTTGTCCATGCTATGATGCTCCAGTGTACTTTGGGGTAAGGAATAATGAAAATCACAGCACAAACACAAAATAATCTGCCCATCTCCTACAGCCTGTATACTAAGGCTCTTATTCCTCAAAGCACAAGAAATTTAAATCCTTTCCAAAACGAATGACTTGTATAAATTCTGGGTGTTCTATGGCAACTTTGTGGAACAGAGAATATTTACAAGAACTGGAGGCATGCAGTGACCCTTGTGAAGGAAGCTGCCTTAACAGCAAGACAGTCTGAATTTAAAGTAAGTACAACGCTCCTCATCATCGATTGTTCCATTCCTAGAAAAGGGACTTGCAAAGTCCTGACAATTTCCCTTTGCATCATCAGTACCGTCGTCAGGCATCAATAACATTGTTAGCAGCACCATTAACCTTCTATGGCCTTGGCTTAATGGTGCTTAGAGTCAGATCCAGAGCACAGCTGACTGAAGCACAATCACAATAGAATGGAGGTATCCAAATTCAATAACACATGGCTGTCAAAATCCCCCTTCCGCAGTGTAAAAGCCAGCACCTGCTGCTTTGCTGCTGTAGATACCTATCCTGTTCTCATTTGTGGGACTTGACTTGCTGTGTACTGACGTGCTTAGTGGGTAGTGTAATCCTGCCACCACTTTCTTCCTTCCAATGGGCAGTAGCTGGGGCTAGCAGCACAGCCCAACACTCTCCAGCTGAGGCTGCAGAGTAGGGACACAGCTGAAGGCCTGTGTCACCTCTATTACAGCCTGCAGAAGTAGCTTTTCCTATCAGTTGGGCAACAGCAACCAGCTGCTGCCCCCACTAAGAGCAGGAGTGTTGGGGAGAAGTCCCCTCTGCTTCTCTCATCTCCTGTTGTGGTTGGCAGTGGTAGATCAGGTTGCTGCTGGCAGGGAGACAGATGTGCCCTTAAGCACAATATACATGCACGTGGGTAACTACCAAATGAAACCCAGTAGAAGCTGCATTTTCCAATCCCCCGTTTCCCTCCCACCATAAACTTGGCTGAAGCTGGGCTCCTGTGAACCAAAGAAAGGCTCAGTGAGGCCATGGAAGAGAGAATAGAGAGAAAAGAACCTGCCCATGCTTCAGGAAGCAGGGCTGTCCTTGGAAAGGGTACAGAGTGTCCATGTTCTAACCTACCCTTTAAACAGGACTTCAGAGTCTGTGAGGTTATTTTTAGCCAACCTTTACTCTTCATCAGTCATTTTTTACTCAGTTGCAGGTTGTTGTTTAGCATGCTGTCTTCTTCCTTCCCTTTGGATTATGTTATTTTCTTCTCAAAGTTTTAAAATTTATCAGCTCCCTCACATTTCTTGCATTTGAAAATGAGGCTAAAAAAATGCACATATACTATTTACTCACAGAGGCTGGTCATTTGTGACTCTTGTATGTATCTGCTGACTCCCTTTGGCAAGAGTCAGCTTCACCTTTGAGCCTCCCACTGTGGTATGGCTGTTAGTGTCTGTGTCACTTCCTTGTAAAGTTTGCACTTGCAGTTACTGGCTTTCCTTAAATTAATGCATTACACTGCAACTGCAGAGAACTCATACTGTGCATTTTATCTCCCTAGGCACTATTTGGCATTAAAAAAGAAAACATAATTTATACTGCAAGTAAAAGAAAAAAAAATTAGGCTATTGATTTGAGCTTCCATTAAGCATATGTCTATGCAAGAACCAATGCTATCATTCCTTGCTTCCAAGTTTGAGTTTTGATTCTAACTGTGAACAGGACTGAGGAATTAAAACAAATGCAGAAAAACAGGCAAACTCAACAATCACTCATTAGGCAGACCACAGTGGTTTCTTAGCTGTCAAAATTAAAAACAAAGCAAACCAAAAATCTGAGTTTCTACAGAAAGGACTAAAATAATGACAAGATTCTGGAATGGGAAGGTAGCAGACTTAAATGAAAGCTAGTAGAGAGAGAGAGACAGTAAAAAAACCAGAGTCAATGTGAATAGTTTCTAAACCCTCCAAAAAAATAACAAATTTGTTTCTAATACTGCATTTCATGTTTTCACAGTAATATTTTTCTAACAGATGGTTCCTTGAGCCATATTTGTCTTTCTTTAAAAGACAATTTGAGATACACAGATGAACACAGCTTTGTGTAGAGGATGTCACTGAAATTTGCTCCCCTTTGGAAACATCCAACTTTGTGTCATGTTATTGATTATTATGGGGTAGAGATGCATTACTGCCAACATTTGTACTTTTTACTGGAAATCCTGTAGTATTTATTGTTTCACCTATAAAAAGCTGTTTCTTGGAGCAAAGTGATTACATGACAATCTCATTTTTATATAAAAATGCACGCACTCTCACTTGTGTACTAGTGCTAAATGTTTAAATACAACAAAAAATTAATAACATATTTCTAAGGCCTAACATTTTCCTGTACGAGCATTAAGTTCTAATTTGGGTTGTTCCTCAGGACTGTATGAAGTTACTTTGCAAAAATAATCACAGAATAGGTAAGGCTACAACTACAGTCTTTCTGCGGTCTTTTAGGCAGAAAAGCACAAACCTGGAGAATGTTATTGACTTCACTAAGAAGTAATATGAAAGTTATCTTTGGCCTGCTACAATCCCTGAGTGAGCAAAGGTTTAACACCTCAGAGGACATGGTCTCTGTTCAGCACCTCTGGAGAGCAAATTTATGCAAATGTATGTGGGTATGTTTGGGAATAGACCTCCAGACAGGTTGCAAAGTTCTTTTTATTTACAGTATTTTCTTCTCAAGATGTCATCTCATCTCAGAAAGACAATCATCCTTTCTAAAAAAAGAACTTCCCTGACTCATTGCTAAAAACCAAAAGTGGCTAAAGTGGTAGACTTAACTGCAATTGAAACTAGGAAGTCACAGTTGTCTTCTGAACATTGACTCAAATCATAAGCAAGCCAAAAAATCCAGACAAAGCTGTAAATCAGATTCTGATCCCATCATGTGGACCATTCTCCTTTAATAGCAAAAGAACTGTGTTTTCCAGAAGAAATCTTCACAGTATGCCTGTGATACAGACAGGGGGCAGTAAGATTACAAGAGTTTGGTTTTCTTGCTGTTTAAAAAGGTTTTCAGACTCTCATGGCTTCATTGGTGATCCTGGACCTCTGAAGGGTAATAGGTTGGGAGAGTATCATTGCAGACAGACAACTCCTCAGTTCCAAGCGTCAAGTGAGCCTCCACAGGCTTGGATCCACCCTTCATCGACGTGCAGTTTCTTAGTTGCAGCTCTTTGGTGAAGCAGAATTCAATCTGGCCAATTGTCTGTGCTTCTTCACCCTAGAAACATGAGGGATGAGATGGGGAGAAGGAAATAAATTAATTCTTCAGATACACTGCCCTATCTATAGACTACAATAGTGTTTATCTGTATATTTGCCAGTTGAAAAATGTAAAGACAAGAGGCATCCACTCTAAACAGCTTAGACTACATACTGTTGTTACTCAGTAACAATTTGGAGAACTGCCTAACTAGTAAGCCTCATTGTGAAATGCTGTGACACAGATTATCTTGCCGTTTACTAAATCTGCAGAGAAGCTATTCACCTTCATGATGAGCAACGGCTGAACTCTGTGAATATTGAAGGGTACATGTGTCCTGAAAGCCACCCATCACCACCTCCTCACAGCAGGACAAGAACTGAGGCAAATAAAATTCTCAAAGAAATGAGAAAAGAAAATCAATTTTATATTAGCTTCTACTGGGAAGAATACAGAACCAAGCTGTCAAAATGACCAAACATGTCATTTTTGGACTACAGGAGGGGTTAGAAAGAAATATATTGCCCATGAATAAAGCAGGCAGGCATGGAGGCCTTTCATGTGGCAAAAAGATTACATGAAAATCCTCCTAAATGCTCAGGTCTGACAAAGTTTATGCAAAGACTGGTTTTGAAACAATTAAGCAGGACAAAAACCTATGTACAAGACAAAAGTAATTGTGGTGAGAGGGGTTTTTTTGTTAGTTTGGGGTTTGTGTTGTTGGGGGTTTTGTTTGTTTTGGGTTTTTTGTGTTTTGGGTTTTTTAAGAAACTTAAGAACAGCAAGTGCGTAATATGTTTCAAATGTCAAACTACCTCCATCACTCACTTCAGGCATGGACAAGGCTGAAACTCTGAAAAGGGTTATCTTTAAATAACTGGGATGTGCTTTTTAATCTCTGTTACCCATTACCTTCAGAGGTGATGCACAGGAGACAAAAGCTGTAAATTAACTTTCACATAACTAGAGCAGTATCCTGACTGTACTAAAAGCAATTGTAGAACTACAACGAACAGAGCTATAAACTGGGGTTTGCATTAGCTCTGTATTTCTTTAAGATCAAGAGGTGGGTGATACTCAACTAATATTTCTTTGTTGCTTCAACTCACTCACTCTTCTTGGCTTTAGTGAGTTGCTATTAAGTTTTAGCAGTTGGAGTGGAACGCACTAACCTACAGCAATACTTCTAGCATGGTGCTTACAGCATTCATGCAAGAGATGAAGGCTTAAGTCTTTTAAGACAAAGAGACTTCTAAATCCAGTGCTCCCACTTCCTTAGTAAGTATACTAACAGCAAAGTTAGTAGGTAAAGAGTGGACACCTCCTGAACAAACAATATTTCTGCATTAAGAAAAGACTGTGACAATGACATAAGCTGAACTCAGTGGTGCAAGCATCTAAGCAATGTTTCTATGAACTCAACTCCAAGAATCAAGCAGTAATTAAACTGCAAAGAGATGCATACACAAGGAACACCTAAACCTAAATTTCAACACTTAAGGTTTTTTACTCTATTTTTGGTTTTCTTTTTTAAAAATGGTCTTAAAAAATTTTGGTTTTTTCCATTTTGCAAAGTTTGCAGAGTGATTGTTTGTTAGGGGTTTTTACCTCTTCTGGAGGAAGGCATTGGATCTTGGGTGTTACACCATAAAATCTTGTAAGAGCTTCCTTTATAGCAGTCATCTGAAAAATTTAAAAGTTTATAGAGATTACTAAGTTATGAGCACATCTTCCAACAGCTCCCACACTTGTTAAGCTCACACAAACTTTTAGAAAAAGTGCAACCTTAAAGAACTATACAATTTTAAAAAGGTCACTTGTTCGATAGAAATTAGTTGACTCCAGCTGAAAAAAAGTGTATGCACATGATTTCATAAAAAATTGCCTCTTACCTTGTAGTATGAACTGCTTGGCTTTATCCCAGCTTTCAAGAGACAACTGAAACAAAGGTAAAACATTTTTCCATGTTTCCTGCAAACATACCTTCATAAACATTAGATAAAACAGATAATCTTAAGGAGAATTTGGCATTACAGTGATGAGGAGAAAGGGCAACTTGTCCTCCATTCTTTGCCAGGCCTAGGAAGAGTTCCCTTGTCTAAAAGTCCACTTCCCATCTAACTTGGCAGGGTCAAGAAGAACTCTCTCCCCCACTTAATCTGAGGAGCTGGGATAGTTGAGTCTTCAGATATAGGTAGGGGAAAGGGACTTTCAGAGTGCTCCATTCAGTGCCAGGTAGGGCATGCAGTTTAATTGCCTCCTTTCCCCTGCCTTGAGACACCCCTGGGTTCCAGCCACTGGGAGGACACAGAGGCAAACTTGTGGGGCTGCTCTAGGCACAGAGCATGCTGGGTGAGCAATATGGAGTGTCAGTCTGGATCAACGTTAATGTCAGGGCAGAAACATTTCCTAATAGGTATGTTTTGAAAAGTTGTTCATATGAAAGAAATTATGTAACATGCAAGAACCTCTAGCCTGTATACCCCCTCCTTGGGATTCAGTCCTGAGAGGTGTCCACATTTTAAAGTTGACAAGAATCAGGACCCAATACATGATGAGTCTCTGAATCTCAGTTTCTTCTGTAAGGAATGGGAAAGATCAGTATCTTGCAGGATTTAATCCGTAAGTGCTGGCAATGCTCAACCCTTCCAAGGTCAAGTTCTGCTCAGAGAAGATTTTAACCAATTGACTAAAGGACAAGCTGTTTTTCATAGTCATTTTACACTGGATATAAGGAGGTCAATAAAACAGATGATGTTCTGTTAATTCTGACAGAAGCCTGCATGATGTCCTCTTTTAATGAATTTGCTTATTGGAAACAATTTTTTAAATCACTAACTTTAATTTTTCTCATTCAAGTATAAATGAAATACAGTGAGAACACTGACAGTCTTTTTTCAGTAAAGATAGAATTCATTATATTAATTTTCACTATGGATAATAAGCTTTGAGCAATTAATTTCAACATGCTTCGGTTTCTATTCTTTTGCAGTGTTGCACATGCTGATATAGAGTCACATAATCGGTCACTGTGCCATCTGTAAATGTTTTAGTCACACCATCACAGCTACTTAGGCAATTGACTTAGCAGACATTATTAATTTTAACACTACATATGACATACTCTTAAGCACCATGTCTAGAAAAATCTGCTTTTAAAAGACACCTACAAAAATGGAGGTGGGGGAAGAAAGACTTACTGCCTTTGTGCAGATGGAAAGCAAATGAGAGTTTGATTAGGAGATTTCTTGGACAAGACACTGACAGAACATAAGCAGGATTTTATTTGTTTGTTTGTTTTGTTGGGGGCTTTTTAAGGTATGTTTCTAGATACAAAACAATTTCCCCCCTTAGATACTCTCCTCATACAGACAGACAATCCATGGTCAACAAATCTAAGTCAAACATTCTCTCACTCACACCAAGCACTGAGGAAAGGATTCTAACCTTCTGGCATTCACCTGCAGCCAGAATTCATACATACAGTGCTTGAACAAGCCACAACATTCCCATCAAGATTTTCAATCTGAAATGGCCAGTGCTTTGGAGCCACAAGGA
Source organism: Sakesphorus luctuosus (assembly GCA_013396695.1). Taxonomy (NCBI): domain Eukaryota; kingdom Metazoa; phylum Chordata; class Aves; order Passeriformes; family Thamnophilidae; genus Sakesphorus; species Sakesphorus luctuosus. Next base: position 780,783 of record VWZD01007791.1, on the reverse strand, counting down.
GGAATCTGCCCGTAAGACAAAACAAAAGCGTCATATTGGCATTGTTAGAACGGACAGCAGAGGGCTGCCTGCAGCAACTGAACATGCCCTTTCTTGCTGTTACCTCTCTGCCTTTTCCCAGGATGTTCTGCATGATTTTGCCTGCAGCTGGTCCTTTCCTCTAAGCAGATTACTGTCTTAAAAACAAGTGTTTGGGCCTCAGTATGACTCAGAAATGTGGGGGGCTTTATCACTTGATTTAGAAGCTTACAGGTACCACAGCTTTTGGCAACAAGATACAGCCAATACAGCTTCTCAAAAATCTACTGACTCACACTGTGTAAAATGATGCTGTGAAAGACAGTACTGGTGTACCAGACTCTGAAGTAACCAGGGACATGCTTCTCAAAGTACACAACCCTTACTCTGAACATCAGTACTAAAAATTTCCCCTCTGTCATCAGATTTAGACTTTCATTTTAGGATAGATTTGAAACTTTTAGAAACTGTTTGAAATAAAAGGCAGACCACCGAGCTCATTTACATACCTGTTGAGATCAATATGCTGGTAGAGTTCTAAGGCTTTACGAAAGTACTTTTTCTGAGAATTAAGGACCTCGAGTGTGGCTGCACAAGTGCCATGTTTGTCCCACTCATGTTTCCTATGACAGAAAAGCAAAATTTAAATTTTAGAAAACATTATTTGCAGATGTACATGCTGTTCAAGCTAGCCATTATACTTAAATCAGGTATCTAAAAGGCTACACATGGAAATAGACACTGCACATAAACATAGCATACACGTAAAAAGCAAACCCAAGAAAGATTACTTCTCATCATTTTAAATAAAGCAACATCCATATATTTATGAAGTATGTATCATGCTCTTAAGATACAAACATTTCTCAGTATATTGCAAAGAGATGTTTGGAGGACAAAATTTTAAGAATTTGCCTAGAAAACACCTCTAAATTTACTATGTTTCAGTCAAGACTGAGGTCACTTGATCTGTTCAGCCTGGAGAAGAGAAGACTGAGGGGAGACCTCATTGCAGTCTACAACTTCCTCTTAAGAGGAAGAGGAGGGGTAGACACTGATCTCTGTGGTGACCAGTGACAGGATCTGAGGAAATGGCCTGAAGTTGTGTCAGGGGAGGTTTAGGTTAGAAAAAAGGTTGTTCACCCGGAGCATGGTTGGGCACTGGAACAGGCTCCCCAGGGCAGTGGTCACAGTGCTGAGCCTGACAGAGTTCAAGAAGTATTTGGACAACCTCTCAGGCACGTGGTAAGACTCTTGGGGATGGTCCAGTGCAGGGCTAAGGGTTGGACTTGATGATCCTTGTGGGTCCCTTCAAACTTGGCATATTCTGTGATTCTGTGAGTCTTTTATGTTAAATGCACTTTCAAAACACAATTTTTTTAGAACTCAAAGGACTAAGCCTTATCCTAGTCAGAACAGTGACACTGCACAAGCTACTAAAAACAAGACTTCAGCATTAACTTTTACTTTGGCCTGTGGCAGTATTTTCATAGGCCTGCTCTCAAGTCTTACTCTTAGTCCATCACCAATTCGTCTAATAGCAAGGAACAGAGTGCAAAAGAAAGAAATTCTTGCAATTTTATGGCAAACAAATTTAAATAGGACAAAAAATGGAAAAAAGCTAAAAATATATTTCTACCAATTCTAAAGTCTATGGAAAGAGTAAACAGCATAATCTTTAATAAGAATGCCTGTGGATTTCAGGGTGGTGGGGTTTTTTTTAATTCTTTCTTTTCAAATTTCAAATCACTCTTCACAGTGTTACTTTATTTTGCAGCACAGCCATGTAAAAAGGATAAGAATAATTATGCAGATCCAGCTAATTCTGGGCAGTGAGCACAGGCATATGAAACTCCATCTTCACCTCTTCCTTTTAAAGGCAAACTGAAGCAGCTGGGAAATGAAGGAGCTGCAGATACCAGGGAATAACATAAAATAACTTGTTTAGAAATCAGAAGAATTTGTGTCTCAGTGTTACTCACTGAGACATACCTAGACCACAATAAGACAAGTCAATTCTACTTGAGCCTCAGCTCACAGCTGGGTGGCATGTGGATGCAGAAAATAGCTGCCAGTGTTCATGAAGGCCACCACCTCTTGCAACCATGAGCTAGGCAGTAGCAAAGAGCACATATGCCTCCTATCACTAACTTTACTGAACCTTTTTTCCTCCTTGTAGGACACAAGTGCTTTGGCAGGTACACAGCATGGGGCTTACAGCACTAGATTGGGTTCCACTAGGTTACCATATTTTCTCTATGGTGCTGCTAAGAATAAATGTTACACTTGCATACCTGAGAGACAAAGTCCTACAAATTAAGTCTTAGGTCGCTGCAGAAGTGCAAAGGAATTAAACTGGTACAACTCAGCCGTGTGGAAAAGATGAACTTCAAATAGATTTTGTTGCCTGTTCTATACAACAAGGACAGGGCTCCCCAAAGAAAAAAGTCATGCAGATGTGACAATGTCAGGAACATATCAGGTGGGTCCAAGGATTAGAGAACCACCCAGCTCATTATTAGGGCAGGAACAGAGAAGGTCCGTAAAACACAGCTACAAATGCTGCCCACAAAATCCAAAAGACTGGGGACATCCAGCTGTCCTACAGGTTAAACATGGATTCCTTCTTCTATATCATATGTATATCTATAAACCAATCCTGAAGGGAATTCTCTTGCTTTAGAAATTTTTATTTCACAAAAAACCACATTAACTACTATATAAGGGATTGTTACTGTTAATTAGTTTTGAGAGACAAAGCATACATTACTCTTTGTCCTATATTAAGGAATTTTATCCTGTCCAATGCAAACTCTTGGATGACAATTTTCACAGTTTGTAAGTTAACAAGGTGAACAGAGATGTGCAATTACCTTAACAGAAGTACATGCAGCCGTCCTAAAATCAGCAGAAAGATTCCTTACCTCCTCTTGTAAGCCATGGCTGCAGTTAGAGGTGAAGCCAGGAGGAAACGTCTTGCACAATTAGAGTAGTCTTGGGAAAACCCTGGTATGACATGCTAAAATGTTCAATACCCATTTTGCTTGTCACTGCTCATGCCCTTTACCCAATTAAGATTTTAGTTTACAACAACGAAAATTGTGAATAGTCACTTTCACTTTCAGATTCTCATTTCCACTGTAGTGGGATNTTTTTGGGGGGGGGGGGGTTAAGTTTTAAGTAAACTGAAGAGAGACATACAGTGGGCCCTTACTGGCTTTCAACTGGCATAAAAGCTTGCACTAATAAAATCTGCAGTTACAGCTGCCAATCACAGTACACTTACGATAGGGAGTGAATTCCTCTGTCAATCAAAATATTAGTTACAGTGTTAGAACCTGGTTTCTGTATTTCTAATTATATTTCCAGGTACTGAGATAAGTGTTATTTGCTAGCCTCGAACTGAAAGGGGAAAAATTTTGATTGTGTCTATTCACAGCGGCTGCCTATCAACGTACTTTTGGTAGTAAAGTAAGGACTGGTATGCATCTGGTTTTATGAACAGGTTAGTGGTCAGGGCACAGGAGGTGCTAGATTTATGACACATTTTTCTTATTCTAATTCCAGGAACAGTTCTAAGTGGCATAAATTTGTGCTACCACAGAAAGAAGCAGTCATTCTCTCCCTAGCACAGTGTAAGTAGAGAAGACTGGAGGGAGGAAAAAGTGAGACCACCACTTTTGACAGTTACAATTTTAGGTTGCCATAAGACACCTGTAGGACCAGTTTATGACTTAGGACAAGTGTCTTCTGTACAGCAAGGACAAGACTAGAAGAATTGCATACTCCCTTCAAAGCTTTTCTCTAGTGGTACAGGGAAGAAACAGTCATCCAATTAAAAGGAAAACGTACAGACACTTCTAGTTGAGTTGGCTTTAAATGCTACTGCCTCTAGCTATGTGCTCTGCTTCTTATCTGATGTTAACTACTTTCACTGTAGATCTGGAAAAACAAATTGCATATCCATATCTTGGCTGATGCAGCTCATGGCTCAGCATATTAACTTGAATGGCCACTGATTTTAGTTTAGAACAATGTACTTGAACCAAAGCCTTGCAAACTAAAGTACACCAATACTACTACCCTCTGGTCCAAGTGCCAGATGATTCAGAAGCAAAGAGAAACACAGCAAAAAAGGACAAGAGTACTGTTGTCAAAGGAGATCAAAATCTCCTTCTCCCTTCCCATGAACCGAGCAGATCCATCTCTAAATAAATTCCCAGCTCTGATTTTAGGCTGCTAGAAAAGTATGTAAAAAGAAAGAATTCTGTAGGGACATGGCTAGGATTATACAGTGCATTCTATTTTTCTATTTCTTCTCCTATGAGGAAGCCTAAAAGGAAAGCTATCTCAAGGCCAGCAACACAGTGAATCTAGCTAGGAAAGGAGATCTGGAAGCTCCTTCTGTAGGTAGCTGTGACATCCCAGGAGTACTACTGCTATTCAGATTTACTGTGTTGACAGCAGCTGTTTCTCCTCCTTGGGGAAAAAGCAAGGAAACATTTCATAGAATCATAGAATCGATCGGGTTGGAAAAGACCTCCGAGATCATCAAGTCCAACCCTTGGTCCAACTCCAGTCCATTAACTAGATCATGGCACTCAGTGCCACATCCAATCTGCGTTTAAAAATCTCCAGGGATGGTGAATCCACCACCTCTCTGGGCAGCCCATTCCAATACCTGATTACTCTCTCTGTGAAGAATTTTTTTCTGATCTCCAACTTAAATTTCCCCTGGCAGAGCTTGAGCCCATGCCCCCTTGTCCTATTGCTGAGTGCCTGGGAGAAGAGACCAACCCCCAGCTGGCTAGAACTTCCCTTCAGGTAGTTCTAGACAGTGATGAGGTCACCTCTGAGCCTCCTCTTCTCCAGGCTAAACAACCCCAGCTCCTTCAGCCTCTCCCCATAGGACTTGTGCTCCAGTCCCTTCACCAGCCTTGTTGCTCTTCTCTGGACCCGCTCCAGCCCCTCAATATCTTTCCTGAACTGAGGGGCCCAGAACTGAACACAATACTCAAGGTGTGGCCTCACCAATGCAGAGTACAGGGGAAGGATGACTTCCCTGGTCCTGCTGGCCACGCTATTCTTGATACAGGCCAGGACCCCACTGGCCTTCTTGGCCACCTGGGCACACTGTTGGCTCATGTTGAGCTTCCTGTCAATTAGTACCCCCAGGTCCCTTTCCGCCTGGCTGCTCTCCAGACACTCTGTGCTCACTAAGTTTCATTTTTCCAAAACCTCTGCCATATCCCTCTCTTCAACAGCTTCATTTTACAAGAAAAAAGATTTATATATTAAATGAGACTGACAAGACACCCTGCTTCTGGACTCCTGAACACTGCTTCTCATGCACATCTCACCTGAAGAACTACTCAGATGGATTTTTTTATAAAATAATATCCCAAATGCTTTTTAGGCCTTTTTTTTATACTCACCAGAACTGGGTGCGATTCAGAGATGAATGAAGCACATCAGGCCAATAGTGCCTCATGTCTAACATAAGATCCTAAAAAAAAATCACAATTAATAAATGCACCTACAGTGTTGAAAAGCTATTTCTTACACAATCTACATACATTGATACATTTCCTAGAACTGAAGTCTCATCTTTCAATACTCTCAGCTAAAACATTTAGTTGCAGAAAAAGAAAAGGTCCTTTTCCCCAATATTCTGAAAATGTTGTTGCTGGAGATAACAGATAGGTACACCTACCTAAATATCTGAATGCACTAACACTGACCAACTGCCTCAAAGTAAGATTTTCCTTCAAGTGTCCCTGCAGAAGTTGTTCAAACATGTAGTTTTTCATATTTCTTGGCTCAAGTCTCTTATCCCCGTTTACAAGACGTGAAGGAATTTTGTTGAATTAAATATGGATATTTTTTTAATTAAAAAAGAATATAAAAGAACTAATGCCCTAGGAGAAAAAATACAGAAACTTGTACTCTGAACTCTTAATTTTTGAGTTCTGGCTTTGCAGTTGGAAATGTAAAGAGAGGACATCAACTGACTATAATTTCTTTCACAGGTACTTTTTGACACCAGAGATCCACTGTGTATGTGGATAGGAGGATATGGCTGAAAGAGTCAAACCACATGTCCACAAAATCAAGTAGGCACAACTGTTAATGATCACAAACACTGCAACTTCAAGTAGTACCAGAAGCAGCTAATGAATTTCTGGAGACCTTAAAAAGACATACGTCTCAGCTAATGTTAAGAGTGATACATTACAAGTAACAGATTTTGCAAGTCGGATGTGCAAAACTAAATGCACTCAGCTCTGCTTGGTATGTCTGGGTTTTTTTATCAAATACATACCTTAATCTCAGTGACATTGAAATGCCATGTCCTATTACAGTCTTCACCTTTGTCAGGCCTGAGGAAGCGAAAAAAAAGTGAAAAAAGATGTCTCCTGACTCACTAATGGTAACTAACAGCATTCTATTTTGTATCATTGGCCTTAATTTTAAATATGCAGGATTACAGCTGGAGAATTTACTTTAAAATGCAAGAAACCCATCAGAATCTACAGTGTTCTAGAAACAAAATATTCAAGACATAAATTATGGCCAAAAGATTTCTCATTAAGAAGTTCCTTCTTTGGCCTTCTGGTCCCTCTCATTCTGTGTAAAAGCCAAGCTGGGGTGTCAGTGACCTGGAGGGGCCTTGTATATAACACCACTGGTGGCACTAATGGTACTGACCTCCTCAACTGCTGCACCAGTTGATGCTCCTGCAAGTAGCACCAAGACACTCACTGGGAATCTCGACATAATGCTGTTCACTTTTCCAGGAGGCACAACTTAACAAACTCCTGTACTGATTTTTTTCATTTATCTGTCTGGAAAACTTCTGAATTGCTGCCATTGGCATCAGTTCCAGTGAGCTGATTCCTTTGAAGTAAATTAGTTTTTCCAATATTTCTGCAATATTTGTACTGAGTTATGATAATTAAAGCCACAAGTGGTCATGAGATACTAACAGGTTCTGTATACTCAAAGAGAAAAAAAAAAAAGGAGGGTAAGCTATACTTCCCTTTCTGTGTGAGAATATTACCGATTGGATAAGGAAATGGATAAATAAAATACTCATGTGGCAAGAGGATTTCAGAAACTCAGTGAGTCATGAGACATAGAAGTATATTTCATTTTTGTGTCAAACCACAGGGTTTTGATTTTGAAGGAATCATAAGAACAGATAGTTTAAGACCTCAAAAAACCCAAACAAAACAAAAATTCCCCACAAACCACTAAACATCCTGGCACAAAACTTGCTTTTCCTTTCCAGGCTGAAATAAAAACACCCTATGATCATACCACAGTCCATGGATTGTCCAGTACTTTGGAGGGTCTTGACAATCATTAGCACTCATCTGTAGAAAAAAAAAACCAGAACATTTGTTATATGTGTCCAGGAATAATGGTTTAGAGAGGAAAATAAAACCTCATTGACTCACGGTCCAAGGTTCTAAGTGAGCCATGAGAACTTTTACTTGCCGTATAAGAAACTGGTGCCCCCCAGTTACTTGAAGCTGTCATTGATTATGCCACTTAGCAGAGACCAACTGGCATTAAAATTTTGAAGCAGATCAAGGGAATACCAGGGGCATGAATACAACATCCTGAACCATGTAAAAAGAAGACAAAGGATAGGTTCTGAGGTAATAGAAAAAGGCCTGGTCCATGCTAATTGAATGGAGCTTTATCTGCATTTATGATATTCCAGGTGACATCTCTCTGTATTTTTCTTATCAGATCTTTTCAAAAAGTGTAGAGCCATTAAAATGAAAAACCTCAAAATATAACAGAAAAGCACAAAACCTTCTTTAAGCATTCAGGATTAGTTTTGTTGTTATATTAAGAGGAAAACACACAAAGAAGAGATTAAATAGGTTGCTTAAGCCAAGTAAAATGACTAGAATTTACTTCTTAAGTATTTTGACTTGAGGGACAAAACAATGGAGAGAAGAGGAAAGAATTATATACACTCCTACAAAAACAACAACAAAAAAAGGCCTAAATTAAAACTGTTGATAATGCATGAGAAATAGCCTACACATTAACTATTGTTAAGAGCAGAGTCATATTCCTGAATAAAACAAAATAGAAAAAAAAACCAGTTCATACATCAGAAAATACCATTACAGTATTTTCCCAAATTATTCTGCTTAGTAACTATGGCTCGTTTTAGTGAACACTTTCTGCCATTAACTAACAACCTCCTCAGACTTTCTTTCCCCATAATAATAGCTTTCCTTTTTGGCTCTGCATCCTGTCTTAATTATGCTACGATGCCTTTCATGTGATGCCAGAGAAAGAGTAGAATGTAGAGAAGAGCAAAGACAGGCCTGTAATCTCATTAACTGCCTTCCTAATGCCACAGACCTGTGGCAGCAAATCTGCAAGCTCTGCAAGACTGTCTTGTTCTGCGTCCATTTCCTTCCTCTCCTCTCCTGCCACCAACAATAAAAGCAATTAAACTCAGCAACAGCTTTTTGTCCTGAAAGGAGTATTTTGAACATACACACACTTCAAACTTCCCAACAATATTGCTCCTGTCATGACATAGGCTTTGTGGAGCTGATTGAGTTTGGCTATGTAGGCCAAAATACATCGAATTAATAGCCAGCAGCCTGCTCAACTGAGGGTGGCAACAAGAACACTGCAATTGTGCTCCTTATCCAATCTTTAACTGCAGTTCTCAGACATGCTAATAGAAAACCTAGAGGATTTTAATTTTGGAATTAGTTCTCCCCTATGAAGGCACTAGCCTTATTTGCAGTTTTTTCAACACATTTCATCAGGCTCTTGGTGTTACTCAGTGTGCTGGCAGATCTGAGAGGTCAATGCAACCTAAAACATTGTTAGTTCATGCCTTGCATGCTTTGGCTGGCTTCACTCATCCTCCTTTTTAATTCTAGTCTTAGTATTTTTTCAATGTTCATTTAAAATCAATACCATAAATCAAGCAAAAGCTAGCCTGAAAAGCTGGCTACTGCCTGCTTCTGCAAAAACACGTCTTATCAGCCTTCCTGTTTATCATACACTGATTGCTGGAGGATTAATTCTAACACAGGCAACCACTGACTTGAAACAAGGGTAAAATATGTATTTTCAAGGAGGCACTGGACCTCAGAAAGCCTTATATATATAGACCAATTTGAAAAAGGAGCATCGTTTTCTCCTATTTTAAAGTACTATGATAATCAAACCAATGCAAATCAACAAAACAGTTATCATATATAAATATGCCAAATATGCAGAAGGATCTATGTTCCTGAAAATAAAGCCCAGAGCTGAATTTAGAAACTGCTCTTATGTAACAAAAAGAAAGCTGTTACAGAAGTACAGTTGAGAGTCTGTTTCTTTATAGGACTCAGTGATGTGAAAGTGGGAAAAAAAGTCACCCAATATGATTTTAATTTCAATTTTTCTTCACTTCTTTGAATGGTTCTGTACACCTCTTAGTACACAAGATCCTAAGGAATTGACAAAATATGAGAATGCCTATACTTCCTGATGCTCAATGTCTTTAATTATTCATTCCAATTTCACTGGAAGGTTATAAAGGTTATCTGTCAATTTACCAACAGCACCACCCTGGAATTAAGGGGCGTAGTCAGTATAAATATACATTGGGAAGGCTGGTTGGTACGGGTTTGGTTGGTTGGTTGGTTGGTTGATGTCTTTTTCTTTTTTTTTTTTAAATTGTTGACATCTCATTCATGTAAGCAAGTCACTGGAACTGACTGAACACCCACTTGTGCCAAGCACTACAAACTCTTAAACACTGACATCTCTGCTTGAAGTCAGTAATAGTGATGTTTAATCAACAGAAAATCAGACATAAATTGCATCAAATTGGTCCTTATTTCCCCTCAAAAACAAGCAAGCAAAAAAAGCCCCACTGGTCTTCGTCATCAGCCTCAGGCAGTCATGCACATCTGAGCTGTGTTGCTGACACTTGCCGTCCACATTTCAGTAATGTAAAGTACACCTACTTTTCCTCAGATATTTAGGCAACATGTGACTTTTGCTGCTACTGCTTTTATATGTATCTGCAGAAATAGGAATACAAAAAGTACTACAAAACATAAGACTCTAATATTGCAATAAATAAGCCTAAGACACCTTTTTGGCTCCAGAGTCATTTCTCCAAAATTGAAACTTCTCTATTATCCACCAAGCTCTTCATCGTTCAGTGAGTAAATCTGATCATGTCTTTCATTTGGAAGTATAGCATATTTTTAACTTGAGAAGAGGCCTTTGAGTATTTCCAGCATAGGAAAAGTGTTCTACTTATTAGATACTAATAGGCATTTAACAGCAAAAAGGACATAAGTAGTACACCTCTTAGTTGTGCTTTTGACAGACACAGGCTGGGTTTCATTTTTGGTTCCCACACCTCAAATACTGAAAAAAAAATGCAGAAATACTGAGAGACACCTGTCACAACAGGTTTACACCCCTCTTTTTCCTGATTGAATTAATACTTGATGACATCATTGACATACTGGAGCCAACACTACAAAGCTAAAAGACTTACTGTGCAGCAGACACTTCAAGCAGTGATCTGCTGTCTTCAGTCAAACAAGGCAGGCAAGTCTGGTGAATGTCTGGGATTAAGTTTATAAGTAACAAGATGCCACAAATTCTGTAACATGCAGTATGTCCTACACTGACTACTGTATCTGTAACACACCACAGTCTTGTCCTGTTTACAACGGCTCTGGAGTGCAGGAGAAGTAGGAAAAGTTGCACCAAGATCAGCAAAAGCCTTCACAAAGATACTGGGGCGTAAACAAGATTAAATGCTTAATGTGCTTTAATCATTCTGTTTTCACACAGTTATTGTCCAAGGCTACCTTTGTTAGGATAAAAGAAAATAAAACACAAAAATCTCACCTTACATACAGTCACTGGCCAGTGATGAGCAAGATACAGCTTTTTCCAGGTATGAGGGTGGTTGTCACTGAAGAAAGACAAATATTTTTTTCCTCAAGCATTTTAAAACAAGGAACAGCTTCAGGCAGTAGCACAAGGCTTACCAGTATCACACAAGGATTTTAGATTTGGTTGTTGTTTATAGCTTCTATTGCAATATTTGAGAACTCCAAACACAAACTAACAAATCACAGAGAAATAACATATTCAGAAACATGCTAATACCTCCCATTGTTAAACAAATTCTCCTTCTGACACCCTATCTCCATATGCTTTCCATTTCTTAAATATGGAAGAAACACATTGTTCTGTTTTATATTTAGGAGAACACTTACTGGCATGCTTTTACAACAATAATTAATTTTTTTTTAGAAAATATGTCTTTGTTTAGGATGTCAAGAATGTTCTAATTATTCCTGATAGGCATATTATCTGAAAAAAAAAGTGCAGAACCTTCTTGCAACTGTAACTACTCTTCTAGAAAAGAAAGATTACAACCAACTGCAAACAATGCAGGAGATGCAATTAGATCTTGCAAGTGTCTCCAAACTTTTAGATTACAAAATGAAAAATCAGAATACAAGGTAAAGTACAAACCATAAATCCCAAAAATGCTGACTTTCTCAGTTTATAGACATTTAATTCAAAGAGTACATTTTTAAATGCTTACTAAAAATTAAATAGTTTTGACACATTTAATAAATGATTGAACTATGACAAAGTCTTACGGTTACCTACAGCAGAACTAAAGGAGTATTGCTTATTTTATAAGAGCATGTCTGTTCAAAGCCTCTAAGAATAAGAGTTCTATAACTCACAGAAGCATCAGTACTACCTGATTCCTAACAGAGTTAAAAAAAAAAAAGCTTCAAAAACTAATTCAAATAGTGCTGAAAGCCTGTATCATGCCACTTCTACAGAGGCATTTTCCAGCAGTTTGAAGCAGACCTATTCTGGTTAAACTAGAAGTAAGCAAAAAGCCTGTTACATCATACACTAGAGCAGATACATTTAGCTACTAACCAACAACACAAAGTGATTAAACAGAACAAATGGGAAAAATCAACAGAACGGTAAATTGTTCAAACTGATAGCATTATGTGCAGAACTGCCAAAATAAACTGTTATTCTCTGGAAGCTAATAGCCACATGTCTGTCATTACTTCTTGCCAGCAGTTATACTAAAAAAACACCCCAAAAATAAAAAGAGGGAAGGCTAATTCTTCTTAACCTTAGAAAGTAGGAAAGCTCCCATGTTACATCACTTCTCTATTTTTTCCTCTAGTTTTTCTACTTTGCAATGGCCACATTTTCTCTTAAGCATTCGCATGTACCTGTGCTTTTTAAATATTTAGGAGAATAGATCTGGAACTGACCAGGCATAACCACAATGAAAACTATTAACACTTCTATCTTGGTCTTCAGCGTTGCTGTGGAAACTTGAGTAGAGGAATTCCCCTATACTGCAGAGCAGCTAGTTTCCTTGCTTTAAAGAAATTCTTGCTTAGGAAATATCTTCCATTAGATCTTGCATCTGTAGTTGAAATAGCAGCTGAACTTCTGCAATGGGGCGGTCCCATGGTGTAGTGGAGAGCACTCTGGTCTCCAAATCCCAAGGTCCTGAGTTCGAGTCTCTGTACGGACCATCCCCGGCAGTTCAATGCCTCCCTGACATCCCATCCCATCAGATCTTGGATGCCAAGCAGGGTCAGCCCCGGTTAGTACCGGGTGCTGTAGATAGTCCTAAGGACTATCCAAGCTTTTGCTTGGCCATGGCAAATGAGCCTTAGGACTTAAACGGTGGGGCCAGTTCTGCGCATGCTGTGCCTCACCTAAAAAATTCCACTGCGCTGGCTCGGAGGGCACACCCACGTGGGGAGAGCCCTTCCCAAATCTTTGTTTGCGAAGATTGGCCATTATTCTGCAATGTTAAACATGCCAAAACAAGTTCTCCTAGAACACACTTCTTGGCTAAGGATAGGTCAGAAAACTGTACTTATCAAACAGAGCAAGTTTTAGAAACTTTATCTCAGAACTGGAATCCAAGGAAAGCCATTTTCCATACTTATCCAGCTCCAGAGGTATCTCCCTTTCTTTTGACCTCAGTTATCCTGCTCTGTAAAGTTCAGGCATGTGCTTCTAGTGCTGCCTCTGTCATCAAGATGCCCAAGCCACAGCCTAAGTCTTGGGCATCCAAGAAAAAGCAGCACAGTGTCTAAGCTACCAATGTAGCCATTACATGAAGTTCAGCACTGACCTGGCAGTGTTAACCATCCTCTTCCCAAAGCATTGGAAAGAAGGGTAATAGTTTCCTTTCTCATACAATGCAATAGGAATTTGTGCTTTTACTACATCAGGGTGTGATGTGGGGCATGGTTTCCCTCATGGCCCATTGGTATTCACAGCTCAGACTTTGTCAAGTGCAACAACCACCAAAAGGCTGTGCAGCACTGATCCAACCTCAGTTGGGATGCCATATGAAAAGGAATTTTAAGTTATTGGAACTGAGTAAATATCAAGGAAGAAGAGATATATAAAAAAGTATACAGTGCAACAGTTGGTTCGATTCACGCCACAGGGATGATTACAGGTTTTTTGTTATAGGTCTCAACAATATTTCTGATTTTTGCCATTACTATAACCACAAGTCTATATGATTCATGTAAAACACAAGTTTTAAGTGCAACAAATGTAATTTAAGTTTCTCTCTTTTTTTCAGGCTGACACAGTTATAAATGTAAAGGTTTTCTGAGGCGTGATCCCTGCTCCTCCAGTTAATGTAGATGCCTCATTTTAACAGTCACCTAAGGGAAGAAAAACACATCAAAAATAGCACATAATAAAAAAACTTACCTCATTAGAAGTTAAACTATTTTGATATGCACTTAAGAATGAGCTATCAGACATCTATTTTTAAAGCATAACTTACCTCTGAGTGAATTTATCTGAAGTACACCAACAACACAGTGTCATAGAAAACCAACCCAGAATCCAATAGTGCAGCTTTACAGGTTTCATTTTGTTAATGAGATAGCTGTAAAAAGGTGTTAAAAGAAGAAATCTGTTACTTATCTAATGCACTTAAACATTAAAATGCAGAAAAACACTTCTATCTCAGAAACACCAGGTAACAGTAACTCTAGGCTAGATTTACAACCATCGGTAAAATGGGGATCTCACAGAATCACACAATATGCAGACTTGGAGGGGACCCACAAGGAACACTGAGTCCAACTCTTAGCCCTGCACAGGACCATCCCCAAGAGTCACACCATGTGCCCAGGAGTATCTCTTTCAAGGCTGTACCTGATTCCCTGGCTTGTATGCCTGTTTTCATAAACTCATGGCATCAAGGACGAGGTCGCTGTTTCCTTTTTTCTTTTACTTGCGTAGTCTGAATACAGCCACTTTCCAACAAACAGAGATACATAAATCTTTTACCCAACTGCACTTTATGTAATTTAAGACTCTACTTGTGGTCAGCTCAAAAGCCCAAAGTGATTCATTAAAGAAACTTTGAACTTACCACTGAATATTCATGTTGTATTGAAAAAGGCTGATATCAGAAACTCTCAGGAAGCCAAATATGATGCCCTAAGATGAAATTTCCTCTAAATGCCAGTTGACTACTAAACTGGTATTAAAAAAAATTGCTAGAACAAGATTAGTTTCTGTTCCTGTTATAAATCTGAGATAACTTCTATGAAACTATCCACAATTTGCCTACTACCTCATGAACCTTAAAATCAGGGGATATGAAACAAATCAGGTTAACTTTCACCAGCAGAAGAACTTGGACTTGGCACAGGTCAAAAAACCCCAACTGTCTCCTGTATCTACCAGTCATTTCATAACATTTCAAATGCTACCTCCTAGAAACAGATGTACATTCAGTTATTAAAGCCTCACTGAACCTACTTTCCAACCTTCTCAAAATGAGAACCCTAAAAAAAGCACTACAAAACACTGTGTGTAAACTAAGTGACCTTTCTACACAAGTCATATCCTTTTTTCTGTGAAGATTTTTTTAAATTCATCCTTATAACAGTCAAAATAAAGCCTGTTTTGACACCACTAAAGACATTTTTGATTCAGCTACTAAAGCTAACTTAAGAAAATTCAGTGTCATTCTTACCCACAGCTCCTTACAAGCGAGAGTACATTTCCCACTGTTGTTGTGTGGCTCTGGACTCAGATTGCCCCAAGCCCTACACCGCAGTTCTGCAAATGCTGCGGCAGAGCTGACAGCAAAGAGGCAGTCTCCCAGATTTCAAAATGAGTCATTTCAAAACTCCATGAGGGGTTTGGGCAACAAGAGTAACCATTATCCAGCTAAATTTATCATAAGGTTTTGCTAAATTGTGAAGAAACTAACTTTTAAGACATTCTTCTATTTCATACATGAATGCCACTCTAATTTTTAATAGATACATTATCAAGGTACTCGGTCTAACAGAAGATAATAGAAGATAAATATCAGTTGCCAACTGTTAATTTTCTGATCATTCGGAGTGTGCCACTTGTATAGGAGAGCAATCAATAATGTAGAACTAATCTTTATCACAAGCTAGCCTAAGCAAGATATATAAATTGTATTAAAGAAATTAATATGTTTATACAGTGTACAAAAAAAGTCTCAAGGAAGT
This sequence comes from Sakesphorus luctuosus, assembly GCA_013396695.1. Taxonomy (NCBI): domain Eukaryota; kingdom Metazoa; phylum Chordata; class Aves; order Passeriformes; family Thamnophilidae; genus Sakesphorus; species Sakesphorus luctuosus. The sequence goes on along the minus strand of VWZD01007791.1, from coordinate 765,172 downwards.
AATTAACTGCTGGGTATCCAATTTCCTCAAGAGTTCTGCATTTTAAGTGATCTCAAGTCTTATCACTTGAACAGTAGGAATTAATGATGTGAGATTCTGCCTCGTAGACCTGTTATAATTACTTGATCTGCTGTTATTTTTGAGAAAACCAACCAAGCAAGACCACTTTTCTGCATGATAAACTATGCACCCAAAATAAAACACTGAGAAATGTAAGGAGTAAGACCCTGTAAGATTAATGCACAATTCTGCCCTACCTACAGAAAGCAGAAAGTACCACTTAAAAGACAGTAACACCACACATCACCAAAATAAGGCTGCAGTGTACAATAGTGTGGGAAAAAACACATTAAGGAAATACATTATGAAAGAAAAATGAACAGCAAGCATTATGGCACTTCTTTTGTAAATTGGTGTGAGTTGGCAGGTAGAAAGAAACTTTTTTTTCTAGTGACTAAGTTACAAAAAAAGCATCAAGGCAATTACCTCTCTCTTTCTCACACAACTCTTACACTTGATCAAACCAGGAAGAGAGGGAGCTTCAAAAAATGGTGCTATCAGAACAGTGGAATATGCTGATTTGTTCTGCATATTGCTCTGCACCCTGGAGCCAGAACACAGGGGCAACAGAGACAGTGAGCAGATTTGAAAGGCTCTCTGCTCTCTGAATTTCATTTTTTTCCCACTGATAAACACCACCTGAACTCTCTCTAAGCCTTTAGCTCAGAAGACAGTATTGCAGCTACCACAACACTACCATGACAAACTGAATGATTTACTCAAACTGACCTTTTATTTATCTGTGACATCGATGGCGAAAGGTGAAAAGTGCACCAATCTCACCTGAAAAGATCCAAATGATGCACATTTGAGGAAATACATATCCAAACGAGAACTGTATTAACAACTAAACTGTATGAAGCACATCTGCTTTTAATAAAAATTGCTTCTGTTTACCAAAAATTATACTACATTACCAATTTCACAAATACAAAAAAGAATAGATTTAACAAACCACACCAACTCCTCTCCAATAAGAAACTGGGATTTCATATTATGAAAGTCACTTATTAAAAAAAAGTCATGATGTTCCAAAAGACTTCATAATGAAGAAAACTTAAAACTTCAAAATGAAACCTGCACACATACATAAAATTATGATTTGAAACTAGGCCATCAATTCATTTTCATTATGGATAAAATTCCAAAGAGTAAGAATAGCTTTGGGATGACTCTGTGTTTTCTATACCTGGAATAGGAATGCACAACACATCTGTATGTGTGTCTCTGTGTGTGTTAGCAACCCAACCAGGACAAGGTCACTTTCAGCTATGTTAACATCATGCTGTGCTGTTGTCAAAATTATCTGCCCAGGCTTATCAGAGATTGGGGTGAAGTTGTAATAAACAGTGAGGAAATCTTTCTTCAACACTTTCACTACAGTTTGAATTCTAATGTACCATCGTGAGGGGACTCCCGACATTGCACATGCTTCTTTCGGACACTTGCGACCTACATTCTACTTCCTTATTTTCTTTTTTTCAACAACTATCTTGACTATATAAACTTTATATTTTTATTTTGAGATTTATATACAATTATATAAAATTTATATAAAATTTCGTGAATTATATAAAATTTCCTGATCTTCACTTTAATGCAGCATATAGAATCAGAACAGAGAAGAGGCTGCAGAAGAGCACTCAAGCATTACCAGAGGACTCCCACGGCCACCACACAGCACGCAACGCTGCTAAATGTTGGCAACAATGTCCAGGGATAAGATCTAGGACAGCTAGCCTGGAATGAAAAGGCACGAAAATGAACACCCAAGGTTTTGGTAGCATCCCAAACAAGGCAGCACGCAATGCCTCTGCCACAACGAGTTAGACAAGCCAAGTCACAACGCTGTATACCAGAAGCATTAATTTAATTCGGTAGCAAGGCTCTTAGCTCTCCGGCAGCTTTTACCTCCGCAGTCACTCCCAGCTAACCATCATCCCAAGCCCGAGTGATAGTCTCAGAAACTACAAAAATCACTTATAGACTTCTCAGAAGCAAAGCTCCCATCCTCTGCCACAGAAAGCTTTTCAGCATTACTTCCTCACTACTCCTCTGGCAAAGCACAGCTCAGGGCAGCCCTCGCCCCGCAGGGTTTCAGCAGCTGCCCGGGGAAGTCCCGAAGGCGGCGGCACCTCGCCCTGCTGCCAACAAACACACTGCTCTGCTCTTGCCACCTATACCAGACGTGACTTCCCAACACCATAAAGCGCCTGCTCCACATCACTACAGAAGCCTCTTCCCAAATTATAAAGAAACCCCGAGCACCGGAAGCGGGATGCCTGCAGGCGACAAGTGGATGTCAAAGCTGATGCCAGAGTGTGAAAACCATGAACAGTTTTCCCAGTTTTGGGAAATGCTGCCATTCCTTCGGCTGACTATCGATTTGCTACACAGCGAATTTAAAGTATAAGAAATTAAACCTAACAGGGTTTAAGCCCGTCCCAGGCCCGCAAGTCCCACCTAACTTCGCGCAAGTCGAGGATCTCCTCGGCCTCTTCCACGGGCAGAAGAGTCTCCACAGACAGACAGGCCACCTGCTCCCACCGGCTGCTGCCACGACAGGGCCAGAAGATGGAGCAGCAGGGAGGCTGCGGCAGGGAGCCTCTCAAACCCGACCTTCGCTGCCTCGGGCTCAGGCTCCCCTGTACTTCAGTCCCGGCTCCGCGGCCCTGCCCGGCACCCACGGGCCCGCGTTACCCCCTGCGCTGCTCTGGCCCCGCCGGCCCGGGGCTCCCTGCCGACCGCGCCCAGCCCCGCCCCGGGGGCGGACGGGAGGCCGGCGGGGAGCGGCACCGCCTCCCGCCCTCGCCGCGGATCTCGCGGCCTTTCCCTCCGGACCCCCAGCCCCGGGCTCGTGGGTGGCATTCCCACGGAATCCCCTCGGAATCCCCGCGGGCAGCCGGAAGCGGGCCCGGGTGAGCGCAGGCGAGGCGAGTGGCTGCGGAAGACGTAATTTATGTGCGTGGTTTTGCTCATCCTGCTGTATTGGTTGGTACTTCTTTAGCGTATTCTAGGTTTTAATTGTAATTGATTTCCTACTGAGAATTTGTGCGGCACAGAGGTCTTTGAGAGTGTACGTATGTATGGCCAGACTTTGCGAACCAAGATTTGGGCATGGCTCTCCCCACGTGGGTGTGCCCTTCCAGCCTGCGCAGTGGATTTTTTAGGTGAGGCACAGCGTGCGCAGAACTGGCCCCACCGTTTAAGTCCTAAGGTTCATCTGCCACGGCCGAGCGAGCTTGGACAGTGACAGTGAAGTCCTCAGGACTAGAACCTACAGTCCCCCGTATTCCCAGGAGGTCTCCCATCCAAGTACTAACGGGACTGACCGTGCTGAGCTTCCGAGATCTGACGGGATCGGATGTCAGGGAGGCATTGAACTGCCAGGGACGGTCCCACTGAGGCTGGAACTCACGACCCTGGGATTCGGAGTCTGGAGTGCTCCCCATTACACCACGAGACCGCTCCTCGAGAGTGTAATGAGGACTCTAATGTGGGAGACTCCTGACTAAGCAAGCCCAGGAAAGGGAACAGAGGAATGCTGACACCGACGTTTGTGGTGTCCTTCTCCAAAAGAGTGAGGGAAGTTTGGAAAGGGATCACTCGTGTTTGAAAATGGGGAAGCTTCTGAGGAAGGAGGCCCAAGGGATGAGTCATAAATGTCCCAGGCGGGATTTGGTTCACTGTTTTCTCAGTGCTGTGTTAAACTATGAAACATATTCTGACCCCTCTTTCTCTTCCAATGTGTGAATTGTAAATTCAAAGTGTGATTGTTAATTACTGCTGTATAGTTTTGAAGCAGGGGGATATGTCACAGCCACTCTCCATTAGTTTGCTTCAGAAATATGTGGGCAGATATGCTTCCACAAGCAAAACAACATTTGTTTTAAACTGATTAATTCCAGTCTTTGTAATAAGGTCTTTGTTCCAAGTCTCGGTTTTATTCACTGGTAAATTTTTTTAAATTATGTTTACACATTTATACACTAAGGAGGATGAGGCAAAATATCTTTGCCCACCTTTCTGTGGAGACATGAAAATGTTGTGCTGGATGGAATGAGTGATCCATCTGCTATTGTCTCTGACAGTGTCTAAGAGGTATCACAAGTTTCAGAAATTTTGCTGAAAAGTTAAAAATAGTGAAGCTGTTGGCACAGGTCCGTGTTTGCAGCACGGCTCCTCCATCACGGCTCCATCTGGCACTGAAGTCTTTGGCACTGCCCATGAAGAGTCAGTAGATACGGACACCGAGTTTTTCTCTCAGCCTGATTTTCTCTTTGCAGACTAGGGGTGAAAAGAGTGGGCTGTACTGCACATGCATTCTGACTTTCAAGGTCTTCACGTCCAATGTTTATCCTGTATCGAGGTGCAATATGAATTTGCCCTCTGAGGTTGCCAAATTAACACTTTGCACTTAGTGAAAACTAAACCGAAGGACAAGTTTCCCATTAAGGTGGTTTTAAAGAGAGATCCAAAGCTACTTCAAAAATACTGTATGCTCTTAAGGTACTAGGACAAAGAAGCCATATTTTGATGTCACAGTATTATAAAATAGTGCATGTATTATTAAAGAGAATGTATTTGAGGAATGTGAGAAAGATAGATAATGGAGAGGTATGCTGGATAACTCTCTCAAGACTTTCCATTTTAATATTTATCTGTGTACTGTGATCTTTTATTCCTTTATTGACTTGATGCTATGAGTAGAAATTGGTAAAAGAAATGAGGAAATGTCAGAACATTTAAAAGGTGTCTTTTAAGTTTCATGAAAACATTTTCCTCAAAAAAATCTCAAAAAATGTAGTAGTATCCTAGATTCCTGTATGTTTATATGCTGAATCGTGTGGCCTGGAAAACAAAAACAAAACAAAAACAAAACCAAAAAAACCCAAAATGAGGTTGGCTTGGTTCATCTTTCTTAAAGCTTTTCTATTAAACATAACAGATAGAACCAGCATATCCAGGTAGACTTCTTTCCTAAAAGTGTTAAGAAAACATTTATAACTATTCTGAGCACATACACACATTTTGAAATATATGTATGTTCTCATGTCCTAATTTTAAGTCAATAGACTTGGTCCATGCGTGATTTTGAAAATTTAAATTTGATTTAAATTGTGTTAAGAGCCTGTGTAGCAATACGTTTCTGGGATTTCCATACAGATAGACTTGGGAATGATATACATTCAAAATTTCCTTCAAACGTGAGACAGCTTGAGGCAGTACATTGCAATAGGAAGCTGGATTGTGCTTTGCTGCCCTCAAGGTGATGATTGTTTAGCTAAGTAATAGTCTGGTGTTTTGCAGAGCTTAAAAGGGGTTATCTGTTAACTGGATTCAAAATATTCTACATGTATTTGAGAGCTGGAAACCACTGTATCTCAAATACTGAACTGAATTTTACAAATTATAAACCATCTTCTAAGTTTACTGGTTTTTTTCTGTTGCTCTATCTTTCTTTTACCTCTATCAATTACTTTGTCAAATGGGTTTTGGTTTTCCATTAAGCTTGGAGACCTAGTGTACAAATAAAAATGTGATGCCAGACATTACGTTTGTGCATTTATTATTTTTTTCGGGCACAATTTTGAAAAATTAGATTGAAAGGATTGTGTTCTTCCTTAAGAAGTGCAATGTTGCGGTTTTACTTTAACACAATTTTATGCAGAAGTGAAAGACTGCTAATGTTTCCAAACTGTAGGACTTCAAAATGCAGCGCTGTGTTCTCTGGGTGGCTGTGGGAACGAACTTGGAGCTCCAGCAGTACCTCCCATGAGTTCACTCTCTGTAACTACCTGAAGGGAGGTTATAGCCAGGTGGGGGTTGGTCTCTTCTCCCAGGCAGTTAGCAAAAGGACAGGGGGGCACGGGCTTAAGTGCTGCCAGAGGAAATTTAAGTTGGATATCAGAAAAAAATTCTTTACAGAGAGAGTAATCAGGCATTGAACTGGCCTGCCCAGAGAGGTGGTGGATTCACTGTCCCTGGAGGTTTTTAAACTGAGATTGGCCGTGGCACTGAGTGCCATGATCTAGTAATGGACTGGAGTTGGACCAAGGGTTGGACTTGATAATCTTGGAGGTCTTTTCCAACCCAATCGATTCTATGATTCAGCCGGAGGGCAGAATGAACACCTGCCCTCCCAGGCTTGGCTGAGTCTTCAGGGCATGCCCAAAGAGCAGGTGCACGTGTTTTAAAAGCAGCTTTCAGCAGTGCCATGCCCCATCTGGGAGCTGTATCCGCTCCCTTGGAGCATTCCTAACTTTATGAAATTATTTATCATATATTGGAGTTCAAGAGAAATCATGGACAGTTCAGCATGACAAAATGCAACATGTAGTGCTGCGGATTAAACATTATAATTTAAAGAGCTTTATACTTTTTGTTTGAAGCAGCAACAACGAACACGCTTGTTACAGAAGAAGAGCTCCGAAGGCCCTTTCGGTGCTGCTCGGCCCCTGGGAGGAGCAGACAGGTTCGGCGGCCGCGACCCGCCCAGGGAGGACACTGCCCTCCTGATTCCCTCCGCAGAGGCCAGGGAGGACTGCACTGAGCCCCGGGGCGGGAGCTGCCGCCCCTTAAACCCTAATGCAGAGCGGCCGCAGCCACTGGGTGTGGAACGTGGCTTGATTTAGCGCTCAGAATCACAGACTATTCAGAGTCGGAAGGGCCCCACAAGCATTGCATCCGGCTCCTGGCCCTGCCCAGGACCATCCCCGAGTCACACCATGTGCCTGAGAGCATCATTCAAATGCTTCTTGAACTCTGCCAGGCTGGGTGCTGTGACCACTTCCCTGGGGAGGCTGTTCCACTACCCAAACACCCCTCGGGTGAAGAACCTTTTTCTGTGTGTATGTGTATGTATGGCCAAACTTCGCGAACGCAGATTTGGGCAGGGCTCTCCCCACGTGGGTGTGCCCTTCCAGCCTGTGCAGTGGCTTTTTTAGGTGAGGCACAGCGTGCGCAGAACTGGCCCCACCGTTTCAGTCCTAAGGTCCATCTGCCACAGCCGAGCGAGCTTGGACAGTGACAGGGAAGTCCTCGGGACTGTCACAGCACCCGGTACTAACCGGGGCTGACCCTGCTTCGCATCTGAGGCGTGACGGGATGGGATGGCAGGGAGGCATTGAACTGCCGGGGGACGGTCCCCACTGAGACTCGAGCTCAGGTCCTTGGGATTCCGAGTCCAGAGTGCTCTCCATTATACCACGGGACTGCCCCAAACCCTTTTTCTAATATCCAGCCTAAACCTCCCCTGACACAGCCTCGGGCCATTCCCTCAGGTCCTGTCACTGGTCACCACAGAGAAGAGATCAGTGCCTGCACTTCATCTTTCCCTCATGAGGAAGTTGTGCACTGTAATGAGGTCTCCCCTCAGTGTCCTCTTTTCCATGCTGAACAGACTGGGTGACAGCCGGTTGGAGTATGGCAGCAGGAGGGAGGCTCTGGGGCCGCTGACGGGCCCGGCGGTCGCGCCGTTCCGCCGTTCCCGCCGCCCCCGCTTGAATTTCCCGCCCGCCGCCCGCGGCCGCGCTGCCCGTTCGCCGCCGCAGTTTCCAGGCTCTGCGGGCGGCGGAGGCGCCGGGTGGCCGCGGCCTTTCTGCATCCCCTCTCGGGCTGGTGCCAAGGGCAGCGGCTGGCCCGGCCCGGCCCGCTCCCTCGGGCGCACCGCGGGCTGGTGCCTCCAGAGGTGGCGGCGGCAGCGAATGTGCCGCGCCCGTCCCGCCGCTAGCGCGGTTTGGCGGTTGTCAGGGAGAAGCAAGATGGCGGCCGCGGCGGCGGAGGAGGACACGGAGCTGCGGGACCTGCTGGTGCAGACGCTGGAGAGCAGCGGGGTGCTCAATAAGATTAAGGTGGGGGAAGGAGAGCCTCCCACCCTGCGGGGAGTGTTGGCTGGCGGCGGCCGAGGGTTAGAGGGGCCGACGCTTCCCGGGCTTCGTCCCCTCTCTCTCCCACTTCCAGCCGGTGTTCCCGGCTGTGGCGCTCCCTCGGCGGCGCGGCCTGGCGGCGGCGCTTGCTTTCACCGCCTTGCTCCCCGGCCGCTCGTGGTGGAGCTGGTCCGAGGGCCCGGGGCCTGAGCGCCGCCCGGGCTCAGCTCCGCGGCCACGGGAGTGCGGGATCACCCGGGAAGGGACGGGGACGGGAGCGCGGGGCCGCCGCAGGGAGCCCGGCCCCGGATCTGCGGACTCCCCCTCCGAAGTACGGTGTGGCCTCAAGAGCCCCCTTGCTGCCGCAAAACTTAGGGCTGGAAGTATTCTGCTGCCGGGTGGTGCGGGACAGGGTGGATGGAGTTTATCCTTGCTTCGATATTTATACAAAAATTACACCAGCCGGGTGGGGGTTGGTCTCTTCTCCCAGGCACTCAGCAACAGGGCAAGGGGGCACGGGCGCAAGCTCTACCAGGGGAAATTTAAGTTGGAGAGCAGAAAAAATTCTTTCCAGAGAGAGTAATCAGGCACTGGAATGGGCTGCCCAGAGAGGTGGTGGATTCCCCATCCCTGGAGGTTTTTAAGGTGAGATGGGACGTGGCACTGAGTACCATGATCTGGTAAAGGGACTGGAGTTGGACCAAGGGTTGGACTTGATCTTGGAGGTCTTTTCCAACCCAATCCATTCTATGATTCTATTCTGTGATTCTATGATACGGAAAGTCCCTATTGAAAATTTCAAGTGGGAGTTGTTTTGGGTCACTATTTAAACACTGTTCTTTTTGAGTGTGGGGTGCTTGAGCTGTGCCTTGAACGCTTGCTAAATCTGGAAACTCTGGAGATGCTACCTGCCTACAGTGAACAAATAATGCCATGTTAAGAAAATATATGGAGCATAGTGGAGTGTACACTGCTTCCAAGTCCGTGGGGTAGCCTCAGCTTGTGTCAGAAAGGATTTGAAAATTGGTCCCATGGATTCTTGTTCAAATTAGAAGCTTCCAGTAATAATTAGAGTGTATAGTAGAGAGCACTACTGGTAAGGAAGCCGACAAATAGGTGAGTTCCTTTCCATGCTAAAGGAGAAATGAAGTGTAGATTTCACATCCAGGATGGTGGCATTTATCCACAGTGCTCTGTTTTAAGCCTTCAGAGGTAAATGGTCATTGCTGATATTTCAGGAACAGTTCAGTAACTGAAGTGGTTAATGGAAGTGAGAGTATCTTTGTGTATGTACTTTGAAGTTCACTACATTTTGTACTAGTCATACTTTTCAACAAAATAATATTAAAAATAGTAATATTAAAACCACTGTTCTCTTTGAAGTGGAAAATCCCTACTTAAACTTCCTATGTAGATGAGGATTGTAGCTCTTGCAACTGTAGGGAGACCTTTTTCTAATTAGATATCAAATAGGCCTTTTGGGCCACCTGTTAACCCCTCACATAGTGTTAAACAATGAAAGTATGATGATAATAAAATTGTAATTAAAAAAAGGATTCCAAGGCATTTGGGTCACATTGACATTATAAACTATAGTTGCTTAATTCCTGCCTCTGTGCAGTATGTAAATTATTTTACTGCAGTTGCCAGCTCATTTTTGAGTTTTGTGTAAATATATTTATTGTAGTTCATTATTCTCTGATGCTAAAAGTGTGTGGCATCCAATATTGTGTAAGATATCCTTAAGGCAAACTAGTAAATAGCTTAGAAAAATACAACTTGCATCCTACCTGCATCTCTTTTTTATACTAGGAGTTACTGTTTAAGAACTGGTATGCTTTTGGCTGAGGCTGCTGATTGGAGGAATTCATGGTGGGTTTTTTTTTTCCTTAGCATTAAACCTTAATTGGCAAGCAAGTTTGATGACTTTGTTGATTGATAGGGCTAATGACTTAGAGAATTTGTTCTGCTAGTATCTGACAAAAAACCCATTGCAGAAAGAAATAAGGTTGAGCAAGTTTTCTTAAAGTGTTATATTTTAATTGAAATGGATTATACCATCCATTAAAATAATTGCAGTCATCCTTTCATTAAAATACATTAAATATAATTTTGATCAGTAGTGTTTGATCAATAGAAAGCTATAATGTATTTGTGATTTATTGAAGTAGCTTTATTAAAGAGAAAAATAGGTGATAAATGTAAAGCTGTGTTCTTATGAAGCACTATAGTTAAAGACAGGTCTGGAAGTGTTAGAATTCAAGGGGGATTATTTCACTGGATGCAATGTATCAGTCTGTCAGCTAATACATTTTGTAACATAATGGCTGAGTAACTTTTAGAAAAATTTATTGTGTTACCTTTGTTCTCTATTAAACATGATTTTATAATGGGTTGAGGTTTATTAGTTTATTCTTTTTTTGAGCTTAATTTCTTGGGTACATTGGTGTTGATGTAAATTAGTTAGCTAAAAAATGTTACTTATGTGACATTTTAAAAATATGTTCATGATTTTTCTATTACAAATTTATATTAAAATTTGAGCACTTGAGTATTTAATGAAGTCATATTGTGAAAACTGGAAGATGTGTAAATGCATTTGCCACTTGCATTTAAGAATTTCCTGTTTAATCTGCAATATATGTGTGTGTGTGTATATCTGTATATCTATATCTATAGATATAGATATATATAGTTTGTTAATCATTGGAATTAGTCTGATGGATAAGACAGCTTTCTAATGAATTCTGTAAACATGCAAAATATAACTGTGGATATTTGGATATTTGTACTTCAGTGAAAATTATAACTGATTCTGTGTGATTGTGTACAAACAGGGATGTTGTGTCTGGAAGAGAATGTGATCTCTCTCCTAGGGAGGCTGGTCATCATCGCAAAGAGGAGCCATTCTCCTTCTTACTGTGTTTCTTTGTTATCTTGTTTTGGCTTGGCCTGTATCTTTTAATCTCTTTTGTTGTGGAAAAATTAAGTTTATGTTACCTGAATTTTGCATCTTCTCTGGAACTTGTTGCTACAGATAATGAGGGAGGTTAGAATCACTCATGTCATATGCCTAGTAAAGCTTTTGGCCAGCAGATTCTGCTAATTTCTTACTAGTTTGCTTTAAAACCCAGACAGCTGAGGTACCAGCAAATAATTTGATGTTAGATAGAATAAAAGTACTATTTTTTATAATGAGCTGTTAACTGCATGCATACATATTGGTCACTTAAAATTGTCCTATTTGCTTTTGCGTCTTCATTTCATGTATCATAATGAGCAGTGCTTTTAAATGTCTTAGAATTATTAACTGTCATGACAAGCATGCTCTGCACTGCAGTGTCCTCTCCAGTTTTCTGCATGTCGTAACTGATTGCTTGTTTTAAAGCTATTTGCATCACAGAGTCAGTTCATTTCTTGGAATCAAGGAAAATTGTTATTTTTTTAATGTAACATCTATTTCTTTTCAGTTTTATAAGTTCAGTAAAATATAACCATCTATAATTATTTCAGATAAAATAACTGAAATTCCACATCTGAATGTCAGTCTGGTCCTTATAACATCGTGCTTGTGTCCTGCTTTGGGAATATGAGAATGGGAACTTCTTGTGACATGCGTATGATAAATGTAGTTGTGGATATTTAGAATTTATAACTTTAGGTGTTACTACTTCCTTTGTGTTATGAATTCTTCCTTTTCCCAGCATTTTTCATCTTTTCAATTACATTGCCAGCAAGTTTAACTTCCTTAACCAATTAAGGCTGCTGACAAAAAATGGTCCTGCAAACTACTTGACTTTTCTTGCTCTGTCGTGGATGGAATTCTGCACTTCACTCACAAGAGAGAGGCAACACTATATTGATATAGAGTAGTAAGTTAGCAAAGTTCAGTGGTAAATGCAACAGTGGTTTAACAAGATGCAGTGGGGAAGTAAGTTGATTATTTACTGTGTAGAGAGCAGAGTCAAACAAAATTGTCAGGAAGATGCTCCCATGGAGTCACAAGGTTCAGAAAGGGCTTGATAACTTCTCTGAGAGGAGTCTGTCTGTGTGCAACTGATTCCACTCCTAGTCCCAGACTTGGTCATCTGTTTATGTCTAAAGGATTATGTGTGCACAATCATTTATGCCAAGATTTCAAAATTTGGCATGTAGAGGGGAGAGCACACCACTGCAGTCTCAAGAATAAGGACCTCACAGATCTTGCAGATGGATGAATGCTGAGTAATATTGGTAGAGAAGTTGCTGGTTGTGATTTGGTACCAGTGTTGGATTTGTGATGCGTATCTGGTATGCAGCAAACTGGTACCAAGCTGTTCAGCCTGATGCACACAGGGCTTTATCCTGCAGTGAGCACAAGCAGTTAAACGGCTTCATCTTCTACCCTCGCTCTTTGCAGAGCAGCATCTGCTCTGTGTCTGTCCAGGTGTATTACAGCCACTTTGGAGTTAGGAAGTGGAGTTGCTGAAAGTTGTGCAGTGAAGTGCCCATGTGCCACTAACCTTTATGTGTGTGAGGGATTATTTGTGCTTGTGCATGCATGGGACTGTTCTGTAGCACTGGAGGAGATGGCAGTGATACATGCCTGTGTTTTGCCTGGAAGATCTCTAAGCAGTTTATCTTAGCAGCAATGCATTCTTTTACCCTTCAAAATCCTATGCATTGCTTTAATCATTTCGCTGCCCCAAACATACATTTAACCACACCATCCACTGATGTCACACATCTTGATCACACTCTGTGAGTGCAAGACTGCAGGCAAGTTTTGCACCTCCAGCTGGCTTGTTGCAGTTCTCTGAAGTGAATGTCTACCTTATTGACGCTTGCTGTACTTACCTCCCCTTGCTTTTTAGGGCATGCACAAAGTTGCCTGTATGTGGCTTTAAAAACTGTGTTCAGCTGCTGAAGTGGCCTCTGAAGGGTTGTAGAAATGATATTGAATGATGCATGAAACAGAGAGCGAGGCTTTAAGTAGCAGACAATGTCATTCTTAACTGTACTACATGTAGAAAGCATTTTATGAAGTTTAAGTCACTGCTTTTGTGAAGCCCTTGCTTATTCATGTAAAATATTGCCTCAGGAGTATAAAGTATGAATAAAGTTTGATAGGAGAACATAAGTTTGCTGAGATCTCTTTGGAAGGTGTTGGGATATTGGAATGCCTGCAGGTGAAATACATAGCTGTGCAGAGGAGATCAGCATGCAAGGAACAAGCCATATTCACAGTTTGTGCTTGTTATAGGAAATGTTCTTGGCCACTGATGTGCCTACATGCTTTGAGGCGTAGAAATGAGTTTGGAGCCCACAAGCACTTTGTTATTGGAAAACATTGTCTCAAGTTTTGTCCTAGGAGAATAAGATCTCTTGTTTAAGTCGTGGATAGATGCATTCCAGCACAATGAAAGACGTAGCACAAGAAAAATAAAAAGAGAGAACTCCAGGGATTTGCTACATGTTGTGTGGTTTGGAGCCTGCAAGCAGGACGTAGTTACAGGCTACAGGTCATCCTTCAGTCCTGGATGGTCTCTATCTTATCCTTTTACTTTTCATCCAGGATATGCTATGGAAGCTGTTGTGGATGGCTTTTACAAGCATACTAAATCAGACTACTTACCTTCTTAAGGTACATGCTTGTTGTCTTCCTGTTAAGACCATATTTCCAAATTAGAAAGGCATTTTTGAGCTGTCACCTAAAAACTGTTTGGGGAGCTCTTGAGATAGAAAGGCCAGAGAACTGCAGGTTGAGTGAACTGTTTTCCTGGACATTACTTAGAATACGTGCAAAAGGCTCTGTATTTAGAATAGGGTAAACTTAACCAAGTTCTGAAGAGGGGGATACTACAGTCCAGTGCAGAAAACATGCTTTCTTTCATGGACCACCAACTTCTGATTTACAGTAAACAGCAGTCAGTAAAAAAACCAGTTTTGTCTGATGATCTATAAATTGTTGGGAGAAAAAGGGGAGAAATGTACTTTGGTTTCACACATTTCTCCAATACAGACCATAGTTGTCATATACAGTGTTAGCCTTACTCATTTTAGCTAAATTCAGTGAAATCAAATTGCTGTCTCATTGACGTGAGCTCTTGCCTGATAAAACTACTTAAAGATAGAAGAGAATGGGCGTCTTCCAGAGAATGAGAAAGAAGTTTGTAGGCTTGATGGATAGTAGACACTGCCACCCACCTTGCTGATCAACATCTGTCTCTGTTGACATAACCCTGTTTTACTGAAGACTTGGGAAGGATATGGATGGGGAATTTGATTATCAAGCTCCAGTCTGCTTTACTACTAGACTGAATAAAATTCTTTACGATGTATTTGGATTATGTTGAAAACTGCCAGGAGAATAAGGCAGTGTGCAATAGGGAAATGTGGAAAATGTTCCAAAAGCATGGAACACAGATTGGGATGGTTTCAGAGGGTAGTAGAGCAAAGACAAATGCAAACTCTTCACACTTACTAAAAACAAAATGAATATGAGAATGCTCTAAGTGCATTAATCTGTGCAGTTACATAAGCCTTCATGTCTGCTGGTGGGAGCTAATTGCTATGGCCATACCCGATGATGAGCTCAGTCTCTGTTGCTCAGATTCTCTGTGACTGGTCTCAGATCCCGAAAAGCCTGTAGGACATTATCCATCCTATTTAGTATGATTCATCTTGTATTAGGGTGATTATTCCTTTAGCCTCAGCTTTATTATTATTGCTTTTTACTTTATTCTCTCTGAGTTTGAGAATTACTGCTTTAATCTCACACAGATTCTAGTATATGGTTCCATGTCTAAATTTATTGAGATGATTTTTTGGAATACGTTGTTATGACCTGAGCAGTACTCCCCTCAAAGGATGCACATCAGTGTGTTGCAGTGGTGTAAACCTTCCTTGTGGAGATAGTACAGGAGTGTGGATCTTCAAACATATTGGGATGCTCACAGGATTGAAGGGTCGATGCATATCTGTGGTATTTTAGATGATGGAGGCAGGCTAAATGGAATTGTCTTAAATACCAGTGGCATTATCTTTTGGTGATGAGCTCCTGATCTTAAGATTATTAATTGGGCACTAAAGTAAATAAAGGTGAACTAGGTATTAATGGGGAATGGCAACATCTGGGAGAAACCAACCCTGTGTCATTAAATAAATAAAAGCACCTCAATTTGTAGTTAAAAGCCACTGGGTTTGACCTAGAGGAGTGGAGCAGGCAAGCAATTCCAGTTATGTGAAAAAAAAATTACAATTGTGATATTGTTCCAAAATTTCAAAGAAGTCAGACTCTGGATCAGCTGATGTATTGGCAACTGCTGTCAGACAACTTTGTTCTACAGTCCCATGATCGAGACTCTTGAGGGAGTTTACCCCTCCCCATGTGTAATGGCTGATGTGTTTTATTTTGAACAGTTGTAGTAGCCAGTCAGGAATGCTTTGTTATTTTTATTCTTCTCTTATGTATGTGTATTTGGTTTCTGTGGCATAAGGGGAAAAACCCCTGACAAACATGTTAAGTTTATCCTAGTGACATAAGACTAAATAAACAAGTTTTTAACTGTCGGTTGGAAATTTAAATGTAAGCTGATTTTGTAAGAATAGCATTTAAATTAATGGGGTGTAAGAGGTTTTGCTGATTGAGTACTGTACCCCAGCACCTGAAAAAAAGAAGGTAAGAATAATAAATTAATTGCTTATAAGAGGATTTTCTAAATGAATGCTGTGTTCCAGCAACTGAAAAAAGTGACTGCAGTATCAATATGACCATTGCATAAAATTGTGGTAAGCATTTTACACTTCTTTTTATGAGAAATCATTTTAGTGTTTTTGCATTACTTTTTGTGCTTTAAAAAGGTGTCCAAAGAGGGTTTTGGTTAGAAAGGAAACGTTTATTTATCCCATGAAAGGATATTTTACTTCTTCAGTGGGAGGGAACAGTTACAGGGTAATCCATGTTTAGTTACCTCTCGTAATATACGTGAGAAAGTCAAGACACTCTTCATATTCTTTTTATTCCTAGTTATGGAAATAAATCTCTTTAATACTCTGCTTTCTTCTTTACTCTTAAGAAAACTTTCATGGACTGTCTTTTTTATAGTTTATTACTGTAATGTTGTCTATTGACTGACTGACTTCAAAATGTCATACTAAGAGTTGATTAAAGTGGCAAACTGCTTCATGAAATCTGTGTTATCCATTTGATGCATTCAGTGAGAGAAGTAGAGAAACTGCAGTATTTACAAAATTTAAGAAAAGTAGGCAAGGTGTGAGCTTAAATATTCCAAGTAGTCCTTAGAAGAACTCTGGTTCTTGATAGTAATACATTTAGAATCAGGTAAAACCTTACTGCAGGAGTATTTGAATGACTGGGATGCTCTTTTCCTTGAGAAACGAGTTTTTTGAATGTAATCTGACAAATTACAGGAATTTGTATATCTTAAATTAACTTTTTAGTGGGTTGTTATACGCTACTTGTTCATGTTTGCTGAATGAATTGTAAATGAAGGGTAGATGTTTCAAAGCTGCCTGAAAGAGCTGGATGTTTAACTCTTGGAAGGAACTAGTTGGATGTAATGTAGGAACTTTGGAGTCTTTTTATGTACAAAGAAATAATTTAGAAAGTCTTGTATCAAATTCTGCTCCCCCCTCACCTCCCTGCTTTGTTGTCAGGCTGGAAACTATTATTTCTCTGCCTCAAGTCACATTGCCTGTAATTTTAAGTGTTTTAATTGCACTGATGTAGATTACAGTCCATGCCAAGTTGCTTGAGGAGAAACAAATAGCTGTTAAGCTGTTTGCTGGCTCTTTGCATTCAATTTGCATAGGGAAAACAGTGCTTGTAGAAAT